>PVJX010026623.1:0-25644 GCA_004027295.1 Dolichotis patagonum
TTCTGGGATCTTGATTATTATGTGTCTGGGTGTAGCTCTGTTTGGGTTGTAGGTGGCTGGAGTTCTGTATGCTTCATACATCTGCATATCATTTCTTTTTTCTATGCTTGGGAAATTTTCCTTAATAATTTCTGTGAATAGCCTTTGTAATTCCTCTGGTTTGATTCCTGCTTCTTCATTCACATACTTTATTCTTAAGTTATAGATCCTCTTGTCATCTTCCAGTCTTTGTATCTTTACTGCCTGCTCCCTTGTTATTTTCAAGAGATCTTCTCTTTCATGACCCCACATTGCAAGCCTGTGTTCAATTTTTGATAGTCTATCTTTGCTTTCTTTCAAGCAGTTTTGCCAGCTTTCTATGGAGTCTTTAGTTTTCTGATAATCTCTTTGAATCTGCTTCATGAATTCTAGGTTTTTACTGAATTCTTCATTAAATTTTTTCTTTCCATTTGTGTTCCTCTATTCTTCTGTCTGTGTCTTCTTGAGAGGTGCCCAGCCCTTCTTTTATTAATCTACTTATTTCTTGTTTAATTTGAATTAATATTTCAGTTTTGGTCCTGCTTATGAGGTTCTGAAGATATCTCTTTATGTCCGCTAACGCTGTGTTTGATGTTGCATTTTTGCTGCCCTCAATCTCTTTTGTATTTACCTCTCTTGGATCAATGTTCTCAGGGTTGGGGGCTGGGAGTTGTTTCTTATTTCTCCCTTTCGTCATGTTTTTGGTTCCTTCCATACAAGTGTACAGTGTAATTCCCAGACCCTTTTCTTGTTGTTTAAGGCTCCTCTAGAGGGCGCAGGCTAGGAGCTTTAGCCCTCTTCAATAGGTTATCAGAGATTAGAGTTCACCCTCGGCAAGTGTGCGCTAGCTCCTCCCCTCTGGGCCAGTCAACCTTTGCAGGCCTTCACTGTGTCAGTGTGCACTGATCTCAGGAAAGTAATTTGTAGCGAGTCACTGGGTCCCCGCCAGGGGTGCGGCCTAGTCCAAGCAGATTCCACCAATCCGCTCTGTGAGGGGAGCAACCAACTGAAGCCACTTCCTTATGGAGTTAGGTCTGTCCTGCCCAAATCCAACATGTCATCCAGTTGGTTTCCCCTTTCCTGTGGTAGGGTCTTATTCCCATCACTCACCGCGTGTTGATGCCAGTCCCCGAGAACTGCAGGGCTCCCCGACCTCCGACTTCATCGTGGTTGTGGTGGGAATTCATGGTGCCTCTGGGTGGGTCACGTGCAGGACTGTTCAGCTTCGTGCTCTGGCGGCTCAAGCCAGTCGCTTCAGCGCGGATCGCTTGTTCAGGTCGGGCAGGAATTCAGGCGGCTCGAGGAGGGCACCATGCTCGCTGATCTTATCTTCACCAGTAGTAGCCCCAGGACCTTATATTCGAGCGGTTTTTTTGCACTTTAGTTTCTTCGTGGGTTGTGAGAGTCCCTCTCTCTCTGTTTGGGTCTCTCCAGGGTGTTTTATTCTGGCATTTGAGCTGTCTCTCTCAGAGAGGGTCTCTCTCCTGCTACCTACCAGTCTGCCATCTTTTTCTTTGTTTTTGTCTTGAGACAGGGTTTCACTATACAATTCAGGCTGACCTTGAACTCATTTTGTAGCCTAGGCTGGCTTTGAACTCAAAGTGATCCTCCTGTCTCTGCCGTGTTGGGATTATAGGCATGTTGGGATTATGCCCAACCAACTTTTCTGTTTTTGATTTTTGGAGTTTGTTTTGTTGCTGGGGATTGAATCAGAGCCTTAGTATCCTAAGCATACACTTAACCCCTCAGCTGCTCCCCTAACCCCGTGTTGTTTTTAAATTCATCTTTTTTACAATTGAAGAGATAGAGCAAATAAGTGAATAGGGTTAAATTATGTCAAATTTCAAAAATCCTATTTGTAGAACTGGAGATCTCATTTTAAAAAATCTTAAAAAGTAAGATTTTGAGGAGAAACTTCCGTTTTAAAACCTTCATATAATATTGTTAGTGACTTTTTTTTTTTGTTTTGGTACTAAGAATCGAACTCAAGACTTCATGCTTGCCAGACAAGCACTGTGCAACTGAGGTATATCCCCAGCCCTTGACTTTTATTTCTTTAACCTATTTACTAATGACATTTTATTTCTCTAGACTTACATATCTTTATGAACATCAAAGCAAACATTTTACTAAGATCAAGTTTTTATTGTCAGGTTTTTGTGGTCATGTCTGGGCAAATAGCATATTAAGCCTGGAACACAGTTTAGGAGATAATACATATGTAAGAAATGAGGCATTATTTATTTGCTTATCTGATAAACTATTGTAGGATTTCTAGGGAATGAATATTTTTCTATAGGTGTTTGGTTTATTAGAATGACTATTCTTATTCTTAGAATATCAGTTATATTTTTAATTTTTTTTCTATTTTAAAGAGAATAAAACAAAACAAAGCAAAACAGAATGAAGCTGAGCAGAGTAGTAAAACAATGCAAATAACATAGGGTTTCAGAAAAAGACAGTAGAACATCAGCAATGGCTACCATAATGTCTCTTGTTTGCTTTAAAGTAGTTCATACCTTCACATACAATAAGTTAATACACATCAAAATAGTATAAAAGCAATCAAAACACAAGAGTAAGGCTAGACACTAGGAAATCAATAATGGCTACCATAATGTCTCTTGTTTTCTTCAAAATAGCTGTCCATATCTTATTACATATTGAAATCAATTAATTGAAAACAGACTAAAACCAATCAAAACTAAGGATAAAAGCATTATTGGCTTTCGAATCAAAATGATAGAAAATCATCAGTGGCTACCATGGTGTCTCGTTTTCTTCAGTGTAGTTGTTCATACCATCACACATAATAAAATGAATTCTTGTAAACCCTTGAAGGTGAAGTTCTAGGCATATATATCTATACATGTACATCTACCCTTTCTGTATTAGAAGGAAAAACAAAACAAATAAATATGGCTAAGAGCCCAAAACAGTAGCAATGTAAGCTTTCAAAACAAGGTGGTAGGAACATAACAATTTTTCTTATTTTGCATAGTTATCTTCATAAGTCTTATTTGAATTACCAGATATAGTCATGTAAAATTTATTGAATCTTACAGATGTTAACTGTTTTGTTCCAAGAACTAATAGAATTAGTAGTACAATCATCTTAATAATCTTTTTTTTCTTTCTTTCTTTTTTTTTTTTTTTTTTGGTATCAGGGATTGAACTCACGACTGTGCGCTTGCAAGGCAGGCGCTTATGCCGCTGAGCTAAATCCCCAACCCCCATCTTAATAATCTTAAGTGTATATATACAAATTTATATCTTATTTCGTTTCTCTTCCTTTCTTTTCTACTTTTCCCTGAGTTATTTTTTCCTCTTTGAGCAGTTTCTTAGCCTTTCACAATATTTGTTGAAGATTTTGTATCTTTCAGTTTCTTACACTAGGAAGACAATATGGTATTTACACATGTGAGTTTGATTTATTTCACTTACAAGTATGGTCTCAAGTTGCATCCATTTACTTGTAAAAGCCTCAGTGTGGTCTTTTTTTATAGGTGAGTAGTGTTCCATTGTATAAAAACACCACAACTTTTTTATCCATTCCTCAGTTGATGGGTGTTTGGGTTTTTTCCAAGATTTAGCTATTACGAATTGTGCTGCTATAAACATGGTTGCACATAAATCACTGTGGTATGATGTTTTCAGTTCTTCTGGGAATAGGCCCAGAAGTGGAATAGCTGGGTCAAACTGGACCTCCAATCCCAGCTTTTTGAGGAACCTCCACACTGATTTCCACAGTAGTTGCACCAGTCTGTACTGCCACCAACAGTGTAGAAGTGTTCCTTTCTCCCCACAGCCTCTCTAGCATTTGTTATTGGTGGTTTTCTTGATCCTGGCTATTCTTTCTGGAGTCAGATGGAATCACAGTGTTGTTTTAATTTGCATTTCTCTAATGACCAATGATGTTGGACATTTTTTCATGTATTTGCCATTTGTATTTCTTCATCTGAGAACTGTGTATTCATCTCAGATGTCCATTTTTGGATTGGGTCTTTGAATTTTGGGGGCCCAATTTTTAAAAATTCTTTTTTAAATTTTTTATTTTAAAGAGGGTAAAATTAAATACAACAAAACAGAACACAAGAAAGCAATGTTAGAGACATAAATTTCAAAGCAAGACAATCAGAGATCTTCACTATCTATCATACTGTCTCTTGTTTTCTTCCAAATAGTTGTCCATATCTTCACATACAGAGAATTCACATGAAACGACATAGTATGGAACTGATCCGAACAGGATGAGGAAGGCATTTTAGGTCTTCAAGATCAGACAATAGGGAAGCCAACAATGACTGTCATAGTGTCTCTCATTCTCTTCAAAATAGCTGTCCATACCTTCATGTATGTTGAACTTAAACAAAACAGGCTCAAATCACTCTGAACAAAGAATGATAGTATTGCTGAATTTCACATCATGACGCTGGGAATCAGCACTGGGTACTGTAGTGTCTCTTTTTCTTCAAAGTAGCTGATCATTCCATCATGCGTTATATAATTGGTTCTCATAAACTGTAAGTTCTACACATGCATGAGTCTCTACATGTATATCTATCCTTTCTGTGTTAGAGGGAAAAACAAAACAAAGCAAGACAAAAACAAAACAAATGCCTAGAAAAATGAAATGAAAAAGTCATATAAAACCATAATACAAGGTGATCTACAATGCTTACTATGATGTCTCAGCAGTATATAACAATATTAATAAAAATGAAACATTGGAGACATTGTAAGACTTCAAAAGCAGGTAATAATCAAACCAGACTGGGTATCCTAGTGAATCTTGTCATCTTCAGTATAGTTGCCTACTCTTAGACTTGATACTATCAATCATAACAGATTTGAATAAAATCAGTCAATACAAAACAGCAATCTAACAAACCAGATTCAAATAAGATCAGTCATAATAAGACAGTGTAGTTATCTTATCTACTAAGACAGGGCTTCAGATTAAATTAATAGGAAATTAAGGATGATTACCATAATATAGCCTGCTATTTTTGGGATAGCTGTCTGTGCCCTCAAACCTAGTACACATAGATAAACTGGAATGGAATATAATCAAACTAAACAGAGCAGTGAGAATAATGTAGATTTTAAATCTTGTTACCCTATTAACAATATCCTCTGCCTTCCTTTTTTACACAGTGCCTCCACTTTCACTCCCACTGGGTGCACTGCACATTTTGGGTCCCACTAACTCCCTCAGTTTTTAGATTGGGGGGGGCAACCTGCTATTTATCCTAACTGGTTCTGAACCTTCTGACTCCTGGGCTTGATCTCGAGTTGTATTCCTTTACCCACTAAAGCCTCAAGGTTTTCCTTCGTTATAGCTGAGTAGTTCTCTACTGCACAAAAGTGTCATGTCTTTTCAACCTATCTGCAGTGCTGGTCAAGTTGCCTCTATTTCTCTCTGATTCCCTATCACATAGAGCATTGTTTTCTCATATTTGACTTTCTGTCCATAAACCCTCTTTCAGGTTAATTACGTTTCCAATACAGAGCATCTCGATGGACCCTATCTCCTGATCTACTCTGCCTGTGTTTCTTTTTGTTAGTATATCAAGGCCATCTACATTAGAGAATACAGCCAACCTTCTCTGCCTCATTTCTGCTATTCTATTTTTCTGCCATTGGTTGTCTATTTTCCTCTTTCATTCTACTGTCTGCCCCATCCATTGAGGCCTCCTTGCCACTGTTCTGGAAATCCTGGTGTTTTTTTTCTGTCTCTCTAGAATGTCCTTCAGTATTTTTTGTAGGGTTGGATTGGTTGTCACGAATTCCCCCAGTTCCTCTTTGTCATGGAAGCCTCTTGTTTTTCCATTAATTTTGAGAGACAGTTTTGCAGGGTACATCAATCTGGGCTGGAGGTTATTTTCTTTCAGGGCTTGGTTTACTTCGTTCCAAGCTGTTCTTGATTTGATGGTCTGTGTCGAGAAGTCTGTCTGATTTTTATGGGTTTTCCTTTATAGGTGATGTGTTTCTTTTCTCTGTAAAAATTCTTTATATGTTCTAGATATAAATCCTTTCCCTGAGGGACATTTGACTAAGATTTTTTCCCGGTTCCTGGGTTTTCTTTTCACTCTGTTGGAGATTTCTTTTGACATGCAAAAACTTTTTAATAAGATGAGATCCCAGTTGTTGATTCTGGGAATTATTTCCCATGCAGTTTGATTTTTGTTTATAAATTCTCTGCTAACCCCTATGTTTTCAGGATTGCTACCTACTTTGCCTTCCAGATTTAGTGTTTCTGTTTTAATATTTAGATACTTGATTCATTTTGGCTTTAGTTTAGTACATGGTGATAGGCATAGGGCTAGTTTTAGTTTTCCAAATATGGAAAGCCAGTTTTTCCAGCACCACTTACTAAAGAGGCTGTCTTTCTGCCAGTGAATATGTTTGGCCCCTTTGTCAGAGATAAGGTGGCTGAGCATGTTTGTAGTTGTGGTGTATCTTCTAATCTCTTCCATTGATCTCCAGGTCTGTTTTTATTCCAGTACCATTCTGATTTTATCCCAGTAGCTTTGTAGTATAACTTCAAGTCAGGGATCATTATGCCTGCTTCCTTGTCTTTGTTGCCCAGAATTGCCTTTGCTATTCTAGGTCTCTTCTGGTTCCAGGTGAATTTTAAGAATGATTTCTCTAGATCTGTGAGGTATACTAATAGTGTTTTGATTGGAATTGCATTAAATCTCTGTAACAATTTTGGGAGAATGACCGTTTTTACAGTATTTCTTCTTTCTATCCATGAACAAGAAATGTCTTTCCATTTTCTGAGATCCTCTTCGATTTCTCTTCTCAGAGAACTGTAAGTATCACTGAATAGATCTTTTACTTCCTTTGTTAGATTGATTCCTAAGTATTTCATTTTTTTGGATGCTACTGCAAAGGGTGTGGTTTTACTTAATTCCCTCTCAGTGAGTTTGTTGTTTGTATATAGGAATGCTATTGATTTTTGAGTGTTGACTTTGTATCCAGCTACATTACTAGATTTGGTTATTACATCTAGAAGGGTTTCAGTGGAGTTTTGGGAGTCTTAGAGTATCATGTCATCTACAAATAATGATAGTTTAACCTCTTCCTTTCCTATTTTTATGCCTTTTATTTCTCTCTCTTGTCTAATTGCTCTGATTAATATTTCCAGCACTATATTGAATAGAAGTGGTGAAAGTGGACAGCCTTATTTTGTTCCTGATTTTAGAGTGAAATCTTTCAGTTTTTGACCATTTAATATGATGCTGGCTGTTTGTCATATATGACTTTTATCAGATGGAGATAAAGACCATCTATTCTGATTTTCTGTAGAGTTCTTATGAATGAGTGTTGAACTTTATCAAAAGCTTTTTCTGCATCTATTGAAATGATCATGTGATTCTTATCTTTGACTCTATGAACATGATGGATTACGCTTATTGATTTGCATTATGTTGAACCATCCCGGCATTCCTGGGATGAATCCTACTTGATCGTGGTGTATAATCTTCTTGATGACTTGCTGCATTCTGTTTGCCAGTATTTTATTGAAGACTTTTGCATCTATGTTCATTAGGGAGATTGGCCTGTAGTTTACCTTTTTTGGTTAGGTCTTTCTCTGGTTTAGGTGTTAGGGTAATACTTGCTTCTAGGAATGAGTTAAGGAGAATTGCTTGCCTTTCAGTTTCACTGAAGAGTTTGAAGAATATTGGCATTAAGTCTTCCTTGAATTTCTTGTAGAATTGAGCTGTGAATCCATCCGAACCTGAGCTTTTCTTTGTTGATAAGGTTCTAATTACATTTTCAGTTTCATTAACTGAAATTGGGTTATTCAACAGTTTTACATAATCTTGATTCAGCTTTGGTAATTCATATGTTTCTGTGAATCTGTCCATTTCTTCTGTGTTATGAAACCTATTAGAGTAAAGGTTTTTGAAGGAGGTATAGAAGATCTTCTGTATTTCCACAGGGTTTGTAGTGATTTCACCCTTTTCATTCCCTATTGCCTGAATTTGAGTTTTTGTTTCTTTTTTTAAATAACGTTGGCTAGGGACTTACCGATTTTATTTATTCTTTCCAAGAACCAACTCTTTGATTTGTTAATTCTTTCTATTGTTTCCTTAGTCTCTATTGTGTTGATTTCTGCTCTTTATAATTTCCTCCGTTTTTGCTTTGGGCTTGACTTGCTCTTCTTTTTCTAGATGTTTGAGGTGTAGCATCAGGTTGTTTATTTGTGTTCGTTTTGTTTGCCTGATGTGGGAGTTCAGCGCAATAAATTTTCCTCTGAGGACTGCTTTCATTGCATCCCACAGGTTCCAATAAGATGTATTTGTATTTTCATTTACTTGTAGATACTGTTTAATTTCTTCTGTGACCCATTGATTGTTCAGGAGTGTATTATTTAATTTCCATGTGTTTATGGAGTTTTTGCAGTTTCTTTTGTCATTGATTTCCAGTTTTATAGCCCTATGTTCAGATAATATGCATGGGATAATTTCAGTTCTTTTGCATTTACTTAAGCATGTTCTATAGGCTAGAATATGGTCTATTTCAAGTCCATTTGTTCACAAGTTTGAGTCAGTTCTGTGATTTCTTTGCTGACTTTCTGTCTAGTCGCTCTGCCTCTTTGTGTCAAAGGGTTGTTAAAATCTCTTGTTATAATTGTGTTATTGCTTGATTTTTCATTTCTGTTAATACTTGTTTTACATAGCTGGGTGCTCCCATATTTGGTGCATACATTTTTAGGATTATTATCTCTCCTTTGAAGTTTTCGCCTAACTAGTATGCAGTGATTTTCTTTATCTCTTCAGATGATTCTTGGTTTGAAGAATTGTCTGCAAACAGTACTGATACCCCTGACTTTTGGGGGGTTCCTGTTGCATGAAGTATTGTTTTCCATCCTTTGACTTTCAGTCTATGAGTTTTTTGGGGGGTTAGATGGGTTTCTTGTAGACAGCCTATGGTTGGATGTTGTTTCTTGATCCAGTCTGCCAGTCTGTTTTCTTAATTGGTGAGTTGAGGCCATTTATTTACTTTGATGGTTATAACTGATATATTGGCTCATTTTTGTTATGTTACCTTTCTGCTGTTGGTTCTTTGCTTTTCACCTCTCTTTAATTGTCTGCCCTGCTTAGTGGCCTTTTCTGTTGGTGTTCTTGGAGTTGTAGTTGTTTTCATGTCTATCTAGAATATCTAGTATTCTTTCCAGGGTTGGTTTGGTGGTCATGAAGTTCTTCAGCTGTTCATCATGGAAGTATCTTATTTCTCTATCAATTTTGAAGTGTAGTTTTGCAGGGTATGTCAGTCTGGGTTGAAAGTTGTTTTCCTTTAGGATTTGAAATAGTTCACACCATGGTCTTCTTGATTTCATTGTTTGTGTTGAGAAGTCTGCTGTGATTTTGATGAGTTTCCCTTTATAGGTGATTTGTTTGTTTTCTCTAGCAGCTTTCAATATTACGTTCTTATGTAGAATTTCTGGGATGTTGATTGTTATATTCTGGGTGTAGATTTATTTTATTTATGGCTATTTGGAGTTCTATATGCTTCACTTACCTGTGTGTCAGTTTCCTTTCCCATGTTTGGAAAATTTTCAGCTATTACTTCTGTAAATAGTCTTTTGATATCATTTGCATGGTCACCTTTTTCATTTATACCTATCAATCTTATGTTGTTTTTCTTTGCATTATTTCACAACTGTTGAATTATTATTTCCTGATTGCTTTTTTTTTAAAAAAAGATCATACCTTTCCTGTTCACTAGCTGCAATCATGTCTTCAAGGTCTGAAAGTCTATCTTTGCATTCATTGAGGTGGTTTTGCCAGCTTTTTGATGGAATTTTTGATTTCCTAGATCTCTTTGAATCTGTTTCATGCATTCTAGTTCTTTCTTACATTGTTCATTCAAGGTTTCAATTGTTTTGCCATGTTCCTCTATTTTTTTAAACTATGTCTTCTTTGGATGTGTTCAACATTTCTTTCATTACATTTATCATTTCTTCTTTTACCTGGGAGATTATTTCTGATCTGAGTTCCTTTATAGCTTCATGGCGTTGCTTCTTTGCTTCCATTGCTATCGTTTCAGAAGTTTCAAGTGTATGGCTTACATATTCTTATATGTCCATGTGTCCTAGGCTTGTTTGCAATGGCTTGTTTGTGATTGCATTTTGATCTTTTGTTTTGTCATTTTCCTCTATTCCTCTGGGGCAGTTGAATGCAAAGTCTCAGTTTCTTGGATTGAGGATGGCTGTCTGTAATGCAGGGAGTTTCCCCAGTTGAGTGGGAGATGTTAGGCATTCCTTACCAGGTCCCTAGTTACACTCAAAGTCTCCCCAAATGGGCAGGGTGCACAGGGTGGACCTTCAGCACATCCCATGTGATTCACTGAAGCTCCTTGCTGCTTGAGGTCACTGGGCAGGGCCCTGTCAGGTTTTGAGTGGTTTACTAAGGCTGAATGGTATGTGGCGTACACTGGACTGAATGGTATGTGGCGTACAGGCCTTTAGCTCATGCCATGTGGTGCACCAAAGCTCCCCAGCTTCTTGGAGTCACTGAGTGGGGCTCAACCAGGTTCTCAGCAAGGTCCCAGGCTTGCACAATGAAGTAGAGTTCACTGTGGAGGCCTTCAGGTTGCTCTGCTCAACATGCTGCCACACCCGGCTACCTGGGCAGGGCTTTACCAGGACCCAAGGAATGACCCAAAGGTCCTGGACTGTTTGGGGACACTGATCAGGGCCCTACCAGGTTCTGAGCAAAGTCCTAAGGCTGCAAAGCTAGGTAGAGTTTACTGTGGAGGCCTTCAGGTCATGCTGCTCAACAGGCTCTATCTTCAGTTTTGTCCAAGCAGTTTTGCCAGCTTTCAATAGAGTTTTTAATTCCTGGATATCTCTTTGAATCTGTTTCATGCATTCCAGTTCTTCTCTATATTGTTCATTCAAAGTTTCCATCATTTTCCTATGTTCCTCTTCTTTACCTATGTCTTCTTTAGATATGCTCAAAATTTTTTTCATTATGTTTGTCATTTTTCTTTTATCTGAAATATTATTTCTGATCTGATTATTTTTACAGCCTCATGAAGGGTTTTTTTTTTGTTTTGTTTTTTGTTTTTTTTGCAGTACTGGGGATCGAACTCACGACCTCGCACTTGCCAGGCAGGCACTTATGCCACTGAGCTAAATCCCCAGCCCTTGAAGTTGTTTCTTTACTTCAACCATTATCCCTTTAGACATTTCAGGCATGGAACCTCCAATCTCGTCCATGTCTATGTCTCCCAGACTTGTTCTGTTTGGACTGGAGATCTGAGATTGTCTTTTGCTCCATCTTGACATTTTCCTGGGTTCCACTGCAGGAGCCAGTTGTGTGACCACAGGTGTTTCCCACATTGGCTGCCTGTAGACAGTTTAGAAGGGGCCGGGCATCTGGGTTTCTCTTAACCTAGGCTCCCAAGGAGGTAGAGGTGTGCAGGGCAGGCTTCTACAGACACCTGTGGCTTCTCTGAGACACCTGAAGGCAGCAGGCTTGTAGGGACTTTCCTGGCTGCTTCTCCTATCTGGTGGCTGGCTCCACTTTTTTTTTTTTTTTTTTTTTTACCCTTCCACTGTTTGTTGTTTTTTAATGCCCACTTATATAGTAACTTAAATCTAAAGGTTATTGTAGTTTTCCTACACATTATTGATTTGTGTTGAATTTTTAAATTCTTTCAGGTTCTGTAGGAAAAGTGCATACAGTTTACTGTGGATTTAATCAGATTTTGCTGCATGGTGTGTCATTTTAATTCTAATAGTATTTTTTAGAGTTAGATTAATATTTGTATGTATACATCTAATGTTCTTAGCACAGGATATGATGAGATGTTTTCAGAGGAATAGCTTTGATTAGGAAGGAAATGTTGAGTTTATAGTATTTAGTGTAAACATTTTTCTACTTTTAAATGTGTACCTTTTATACTTGATCTTAAGTGAAAGACTGAGAAGAGATTGGGGTATCCCTTTTGAAACAGGTCATCCCATTTTGAACTGGTTTCTATTTTAGTTTATTTTTTAAATTATTAAACAATAAAACAATTCTTAACTCAGGAAAAAATAATTCATTGGATGGGTATTGAATAATCCATAGATTTGAATTAAAATCCTTGGGAAAGATGAAGTTCAGGGGCACTCAGAGGTATGAGCTACTAGATACTGCTTTTTAAGGCCGGTCATTGTGATAAAAATCTCACTTACTTTGTCTTTATTCCCCAAATTTATTTCTTAGAATAGCAAAAAAGAATCAAACTTTCTCTTCTGTTGTCATAACCAACCAACCAAGCTTCAGTATTGGTATGGGTATAGGGTTAGGTAATATACAGGGTCATGTGCTTGGCTATCCTGCTGAATTAAAGGGCATTTGAATTCTGGACAGAGAAAAATAAGCCATGTTCATAGCATGCATAGATATATACTCTAATTTAGGATATTTTCTCCTATCGTTTTGTAAGTTTTTAAAATATATATGCAGCTGTAACATGCTTACCTTATCCCACATAGTGTACAACCAAATCCCTATCCATGTACTGCAGCAATTCTGTCTGGCATTTAAGAAAACTAATTCTTGTAGAGAATACTTAGACTGGAGAGAGGTGAAAGATAGGTTGTAAAAAGTTAAAGTTGGACTAAGTGATGAGAAAGAGGAGTCATTTCATTACCACATTAAATGACTTAAATATATGACAGACTTTTAGTATATAATTTGAATGTTATGTTATAAGCTGCACTATAAATAATTATTCTGTAATACCTGGCATATATGAACGCATTTGGTCACCTATTTAAAGGTTTTGTACTGTGGATTTTTCTATATTCAGGAAATGGCATATTATGTTTAATAATTCTTACTCAGTTATTTTTCAGTATTACTATATTTTTTCAGTGGTAGTTGCTGATAAAATTTTTGTTGTCCTAAACTGGATACTGTCTTTTCATCTATTTTGGTATTGATTTATTTGTAAGATTTTTACTAAAGTGAAAGTTAAGGTTTTATCATCTACAGCAGGTAATTAACATGAAGGGAGAAATAGAAATTTCAGAAGTGGAAGTTTGTGCTTTGGTATCTTATGTAAGTTACAGAGTTCCCTGATGTGGCATGGTTAAATAACTTTGAAGAAATGATGTTTTTTAACATATTTGCTTTCTTTTCCTATATATACAGGCTCATGTCATAATTACTTTTTAGTGGGTTTAGTACTGTTATCTGTTTACTGTGAAACTTTTTTTTTTAGCTGACATCTGAAATGTTTGAAGCTGATCTTGAGAAGGCATTATTGCTAAGTAAATTAGAATATGAAGAGCACAAAAAGGTATTTTTCTTGTTTATTGATTTCTATATTTTAGAAGTTTTAAATGGTCAAAGGCTAGAACTAATGTTTCTGAATTTTACATAAAAGTTGTCCTTTAGGGCCAGAGATGTAGCTCAGTGGTAGAACACTTGCCTGGCATGTGCATAGCCCAGGGTTTGTTTATCAGCACTGCAAAATGAAATAAAATGTGTGTAAGCTTTGTCTGATGTTTTAGGATGTTTAAACAGTTTGTTCACCAAAGACAAAGGGAAGAGAGGAAATGAAATTCACAACAGATTGTTTGTTTTGTTTTCCTGAGACAGGGTCTTGCTCATGAATAATTTGTTGTATGTCAGTTTACACAAAAAGTAAGCAGTTACAAATAATGGAGACAGCTATGAGGCGTTAGCTTTGCCTACCATGTGCAAGACAGTCCTCAGCACTGCAAAAATCAGATGGTGTGTGTATGTATGTGTGTGTTGCCCAATTTACTATTATTTAATCTTTTTAAATAGCCTTTCAGGTTATACTGGGAAGATCTTCCTGTATTGTTCCGTTAACACATTTTTATCAAATAGAAAATTATCACACAATAATGGTTTTTTTGGTTGAATGTATGGCAAGATTTTAAAGGTAGTAGGATTAGTTGTATCTTTAGAGGAGGAGTAGAGTATGTTGATAAAACACCATAGTTCTAGCCAGTTTTCTTGCCACAAATTATACCAGTACCTCAAAGGATTGGTTTTATCAGACAATAGTGACTCTGAAGAGAACTAAGGAACAACTTGTGCATGCATTGGCTAATTTTACATGATTACATTAATGTAGTCATTGAGTTTTAAGTTAATATTTCATTAAAATAAGAATTATTTTAGCATAATATTTTATAATAGATAACTGAAGTTTGGGATGCCATGGTTTTTTTTCTTGTCATTAATTTAATGAATTAAATTACATACACTGAGTGTATGTAATACCAAGAGAACAAGTTATTAGTGTAGTGGGAATTCAGAAAAGTAGACAACTCTTCAGTGCCTTTGAAGGGGATGAATTTTCAGAAAGAATTCTTGAAGAAAAGTTATGTTAGATATATGAGAAGTTTATAAGGTGGGCTGGAGGAAAGTAGATATTCTCAACTAAGGTATAGCAAGTATACAAGATATATACGTGTGAAAGAACACAACATGCTTGAAAAAATACAATTTGGGGACCTAGAATTCCTGAAAATATGGTCAGGATGGGTTATAAAGAAGGTTGTATTTTATATACCTGTTGGCACAAAGCTATTGAATATTTTGAGCTTATAAATTTCAGGTTTTTGTTCTTGAAATTCATGCTATAGTATTGTAGAAGCAGATGGATCAAAGGGCTAAAAAATTTCAGTGTCCAAGCAAAACAAGATAGGGAAATGACAAAAGGTGTAAGAAATCCAGAATAGCTTTAAGAGATCTTTAGGTGATAAACTCAACAAAGACTGGTAACTAACTTGATATTAAGCATGTAGAAGGAATAGGGAAAAGATACTATGAAGTTTGTAGCATAGATAGTTTTGTACATGGTGGTGGTATACCCAGGTACTTAGTGGAGGATCAAGTGGGGAAGACAGGATGGCTAGATGGAAAGATAAACATATAAAGTAATAATGCCTGTTGAACATTCCAGCTGAGTGGTCTAGAGTTGTCTGTACATATGTTGAATCATTAATGTAAAGGAGAACTTCAAATTTTGACATTGAAGAACATGAGTATGAAGCATAAGAACAGGTTAAGAATAGGATAATGGTGGATGAGAGGTACTCTTGTGAGAAGATTGGGAACCGGGCCTGCTGGCACTTGCCTATAATTGCACCATTCAGGAGGCTGAGGTAGGAGGATTTTGCAGGACCAGCCTTGACTAAATAATGATTTCAAAACCTGTCTGCATTACAAAATAAGACCCTGTACACACACACACACACACACACACACACACACCAAGAATTATGGGGGGAAAAAACTCAATAAAGGATACTTAGGAATGCTCAGAAATCTATTTTTTAAAAAAACAAGCAATGATTGGAAAAAGTAATGCCTCTTCTATTTGGCAGTTAAGAGATTGACCTTCATTTTAGTGTCATAGGATAACAGAAGCTAGAAGCCAGTGGCTTAAGTTCAAAGTCTCCTTTGAGACTCCAGGCAAACTCTGAGTCATGATCTCCTGTAAAAATCAAACAGAAAGTTAAATACAAACAGTAATTTGGTTCCAAGCAGTAACTTGGAACAAACCACAGGAATGGTGGTTTGTTCATTCGTTTGTTTGTTTTGTCTTTTGGAGATAGGGTTTCACTATGCAGCTCAAGCTGGCCTTGAACTTAAACTATGTAGCCCAGGCTGGCCTCAAACTTGAAATGCTCCTCCTGACTCAGCCTCTTAAGTACTGGAATTACAGGCGTGCACTGCCAGACCTGGCTAACAGATGGTTTTGTTTGTAAACTCTGTTAGGTGACAGACATGACCATAGCCATCTTTGTAACACAAACATGGCCATTTTTTCCCAAATTGTGTAATTTAAGTGGGTAAACCAAGGTAATACCATATTTCCAATATATGGGAGCACAGGGTAGACCCTCCTATTCCAAGAAGAAGGAATAAGGGGATGTAAGAGACTTGGGCCAAAGCAAGACTGAAATCCAGAAGGGCAAACATGAAATCCTGTAGTTTATGTCCAGTATCTGGGGCAGGTTGAAAAGAGATGTGAGCTCTAAAGTACTTGAGAGGCCCCACCCCTATAGCATGGCTAGTTGTAGCCCACATGGCCTCTCTTGGGCTGGCTGTGCTCACTGCCTGCAGCTATCCTCAGCAGATGATCCATATTCCTGGCATCTGCAACTTTTTTAGTGTTTCCATTAAACTCTTCTTGGGTTCTTCAGCTTTTCATAGCATCACAAACCAGCCTTCCTTTGAAATCTGGGTGGAATCTTCTTGGACTTCATAACTTTTAGATTCTCCATGTCTGAAAACCAGCACTGCATGGATGACTCCAAGGTCTGCTGCTAGCTCTGACAGTGTTAGGGCTTTTTTGGAAGAGGCGTTGCCAAACTTGGGGAAACACTTCCTAGGTAGCTCTGAATAAGAAGAGATCCCTAGTGTACTCTTCTCAAAGCAGAGGCTTTCAGAGGGGTTCTGTCTTTATACCACTAAGCTTGGGATCAATCAGGCCATATCCTGAGATGAGCTCTTAGGGGATCTTTCCTGTTGTCCTCATACTGAATACTTGGCCTCTTTTTAATAGTAATCTTTTCAGCAACAGTGCTCTCTTTTACCCCAACTGTGCAGGTGCTTTTTTCTGTCAAAACTGCAGACCTTTAAGATCAGTTAGCTGTTTGCTGCTGATTTCTCACTGTAGATCTGGCTAAAATTTTCCAGCAGTACCTATGCCACAACCTGAATGATGGGCTGCCTTGAAATTTCTTCTATCAGATCATTTAGTCTGCCACCTTTAAATTCAGTCTTACAGGCCATGTGTGGTGGCACAAGCCTATAATTCCAGTACTTGGGAGGCTGAGACAGGAAGATCTTTGCAAGTTCAAGGCCATCTTGGGCTACATAGTGAGTTCAAGGCCAACCTGAACTACATAGCAAGACCATGTCTCAAAAAAAAAAAAGTAAACAAAAATAAATTCAGCCTTATAAATCTTAGAACAGGATAAAACATACACAGGTTCTTTGCCTGAATGAAGCATGCATGGCCTCTAGTTCATTTTTCAGTAGAACTATTCCCCACTGAAACCTTATAACCCTGACCTTTACTATTCACATTCCTATCAGCATTCTAGTCTTCCGAGCTTTGACCACAATCTCTTCTTGCTCTGCTTACAGCATTCTAGGACTCCTAGCTTATATCTCTAAACTTTTCCAAATTGTTTTGCAAAGCAATTCCAAAGGCTTCTGAGCCACATGGTCAGGTACAGTTACAGTGTCAACTGTACTCCTGGTACCATTTTTCTATATTAGTCACTTTGCTGTTGCTAGGACAAAATACCTGATGGCCACAGCTTAGAGAAAGAAAGATTTATTTGACTTATGGTTTTAGTCCATAGTTAGTTGGCTCCAAGACTGGAAGAGCACAGTAGAGGAAAACTGTTCACCTTCATACAGCTAGGAAGTAGAGAAAAAGGAGGAGCCAGGGATAAGAATAGACTGTTTGTCTCCTAGCAGTGCATTCAGCCACAAAATCATCAGTGGGTTAATCTCATGATGCGTAAAGTTACCACATGATCTAGTCACTTTCCAGTGCTACCCTCTGAATCCATGAGACTTTGGGGGATGTTTTAGATCTAATCCATAACATGCTATAAGTACAACTTTGAAAGACATAGTACCTATTGGTGAGTTGGTTTTATAATTTATAAATGAAACTTAATTATTGCTGGTAATTCTTTTCAGGAGTTTGAAAGCACTGAAAACGTTTCGACTCAGTCAAAGGTTATACATAAAAAAGATAAAAGAAAGAATCATCAAGGAAGAGACAAACCTCTTACAGTGTCATTAAAGGATTTCCAATCTGAAGGTAATATATATGCAATATCTGTTATTCTAGAAGACCACTTAAAATACTTTTTATTAAATATCTTTCTAAGTTAAAAAATATTTAAAAATTATTTTGTAATGTTACAGTGTTTAGAACATGAAATACAAGCTTTGGGCTTAGTTCCATTTCTACTGCTAAAACAGAGTACCTGTGACTGGATAATTTGTAACAAACAAATTCGTTGGCTCACATTTCTAGAGGCAGAGAAGTTCATATCGGGGTGTCATCTGGTGAAGACTTTCTTGCTGATTGTCACGTAGAAGAAGGAAAAAGGGCACTGAGAGGTCAAACTCACTTTTTATTATGGCACCCGTCACCTTTCTTGATACTGTTCCGATGACAGCTTTTAGCTTGAGTGCTGGAAAGGACAAATGTTCACAGCGTAACAATGTATTTGGAGATAAACTTGGAGATGAAAAATTTTAAATAAGCCACTAAAACCTTATAAAACTCAGTAGGGGCTGGGGATTTAGCTCAGCAGCCTAAGCACCTACCTGACAAGCACAAGGTCGTGAGTTCGATCCCTGGTACACACACACAAAAAAGCAAACAACTCAGTAGGGACTTGTTCTAACACCAGAAATAAATTTGACATTTGTAGTTTTTGAGTGCTCTTAAACATTATATATAGATACCTATATATGTTATCGAGAGAGAAATTTGGTTTACACTAAGCCAAGAATAGTATCTTCAGATTTTCATCTTTAACTTTTTAAGGCTATAGAAAACTAAAATACAAATTTAAGAATGAGAATTATTACCAGAGAACTGTTTGTAGTATCATTTATATTCATAATGAGACAGTGAAGAGTGAAGGAATTCACTATCCATTAAACTTTTGAAGACAGACCCCAAAGCACATTATTTCTAGTATGGGAAAGGGTAACCCTTAACCTGTGCTGTGCAGTATGGCACCATCATTCATGTGTAGCAATCATTTTAAAAATATTGTTCCTTAGTTAACCACATTTCAAGTGCTTAGTAGCCACATGTAACTAATGGCTTCCATATCATCCCAGCCTTAGAAAATTAGCATCATCACAGAAAATTTCATTGACTAGTGCTTTGTGTACACCACTGAAAATACTTGCTGAGTAGTCACTTGTCCATCAAAAAAAAAAATACTTATTTAATTCATAAGAAATTAGCCTAAATACCTTTGGCATTGTTCCCTGAATATAAATATATTGATATTTGCAAAAAATAAAAATGAAAACTTTAAATACTTTTTAGAAGAAAGCATTTTTGTGAAATTAAGAATAAATTTAAAGGATTATATTACATTTCTTTGACGATAAAGTTCTCTGCCTCTGATGAAAGAACACACATATATGATACAATGAACTCTAAGAAAGATTTCATAGTAAAATACGTGTCATAAGCTGGGTTCAGTAGTACATGCCTGTAATCCCAGCTACTTATCAGGCTGAGTATTTTTCCTCCCAAAAATACAAATTTCAGGAGAATCTGGGACTCACCTGGGGCAACTTGGTGAGACCATGACTCAAAAAATAAAATGGTAGGGCACCCCTGGGTTCAGTCTTCTGTACACCCCAGCAGGCGTGTGCATGCACACACACACACACACACACACACACACACTGTATTAGCTTTCTCATTGCTGAAACTATAAATATCCCATATACAAGTACACAACTTAAAGGAGTAGAGGTTTATTTTCATTTAAGAGTTTGAGAGCAGTTAGTCCATGGGAGGGTGGTTCCAAGGCAGAAACAACACGATGAAAGGCCATGTCAGAGGAAGGCTGCTCATGCTTTGGTGGCCAGGAAGCAGAGAGAAGAGAGGAGCTGGGAACCTGTCGGTCACACCCGCAGTGTGCTCCTTCCTCTGACTGGGCCCTTACAAAAGGGAAGGTACATAGTTTTTACAAATCATAATTACTACAGATTGGATTCTTCTCACATTGTGTATTATATAGAACATGACAGAGGAATAACTGCAGCCTTTCAGAATTTGGCATTTTGTTGTGAACCTTTTTATTTACTGTTTATTGTATTTATATATACTATTGTGATCAGGGAAAGTATTACAGGACAAAACCATCTTTTTCATATTCTTAGTTTTTAGAAAACTATTCTATGATTTTCATTCTTTGGAAATGAAAAATTTCTCCTGTATACAGGAAGCATTGTTAAGTGTTAAGTAGGTATTTTGATCATCCCCAGTTTAAATATATGCTTCCTATTTGTAGTTAAGATTCAGCCTTGCATCTGTGTAGATTCCTTTACATCTTCCTTTCTTTATTCTGATATAATTCTTTTCTAGAAATACCATATTACTAAGTCAATGCTTTATTTAATGTAAACTATGTATAAGTTCATTTTTTAATTCCATAAATAAACATCAATTTCTAGGATATTTTCATAGTACTATCAAATCACTATAATGTATTTTTAAAGTAAATAGCTAATAATTTTAAAGGCTATACATTAGTTACACTTTTTGTTTCATTCAACAATGGCAGTAATCTGAAGTGTTTGCAATTAAGAGTGCTCTGATTTTGTTTTGCACATACTGTGTTCCTTCTGTCCCACATTTTGAAACCAGATATCTATATTATATGTAACCTATGTTCTCAAGCTCAATGGCACCTCTTGGTACAGACATCATTGCTAGGAAGTACGGGGACTATCACTCACTGGTGCCTAAGCTGAACAAGTTGCTAATAATGTTCTGAATTTTAACATCTTAAACTTAGAAAAGTAAATCAGCTATGGGTCCTAAGAAACCTTTAATACTTTGTTAACCCTTACTATAAATTTTTAAAATACTTTGGTATTTTTATATGTTAAAACACTTTTGTATGTAATTCTCTTCAATGAAGTCACTTTTTTTTTCATTTACAGATCACATTAGTAAGAAGAGTGAGGTAAGTTTTATTGTAACTGTCTTGTATTCTAGAAAAAGCTAATGATATTAAATGATACTTTAATCTTCAGCATAGTTTTTGACACATAGTCATTGAAATAACCCTTACATTGGTCTGGATTTAACTGTTAATATTCCTGGTATTATAAAGATAAAATTCAGTACAGTAAAAATAATCATTTGCATGAAATATCATATGATTTGGCTTTTTAAAAAAATGTTTTGATACTAGAAATTGAACTTGGGACCTTACACTTGCCAGGCAAATGCTTATGATTTGGCTTCATTATTGTTTCTGTGTGAGCCAAAAGTTTGTGTGTGCCAAGCTTCAAATCTAGGGACAAATGATTTAATCTCCAAGTCTTGTCTTTTAATCCTTATTAACAACATTGAGAAGCATGCCTCAGGTATTTTTAGAATTATAAAAATTGTGAGGCCAGCTGTGATTCTATAACTATACCTGTGGGTAAGAGTAACATATATTTTTCTTGCCTTTCATCATTAGAAGTTGGTAAGCCTCCACACCTGTCTGATGTATCTTTTTTTTTTTTTTTTAGTTTCTACTGCTTCCTCCATAAACCTTTTAAAGTTGAGCGATGATATTCTTGTAAAATATCCAGTATCATAAGATGTTTACAGAATCTTTCAAGAAATGACTTTGAAGTTTTGGTGTTTTATTATATGTTTTCTTGTCAATAATTTATTAATTTTTTTCATAGTCAGATGTCCCTTGATTTTGCTTGAGAATATTCTTAATATTGTTTCTAACCATATTTTTAGTTTCAGACATTTGTTTTCCAGGAAATGAAATCTTAAGAAAATCATATCTACACAATTCTCACTATATTAATAAATTTGGTCTTTACACACAAAACTATTTATTGTTAAAACTGATACTAGAAATTTTTTAAAGGTATTTATAAGCTACTATCATATGTTTAGATTTAAAAGTATTTTTTATTTCCGTACAGTTTATTAGTATGTTTGTAATACATAATAAATATATTCATTGCGAAATTAGTACATGTATGTGACACATATTAATTCTTTTTACATCTTCTTTTCCCTTCCTTTCCTTCCTAGTTACATTTTTCCCTGCCTCCATGTTTTTCCCCATTATCTTTTATTTTGCTCTTTATTTATATTTTTAGTTTCTCATATAAGAGAAACCATATGATATTTAAGTTTATGTGTCTCATTTTATTTAAAATTATAGTCTCATAGTCCATCCATTTTCCTACAAATGACTGAAATTTATTCTTGTTTATGGCAGAGTACTATTCCTTGTATAAATTTCACATTTTCCTTATCCATTCATCCATTGATGAACATATAAGCCATTTCCAAGATTTATGTATTTTCTGTTGTGTTACTTATAAAAATGGGTATCCATGAATCACTGAATTATGATGCTTTGATTCTTTTGGGAAGATGTCTAGGAGGAGAATAGCTAGGTTGGATGGAATTTTCATAATAGTACTAGTTTATGTTCCCACTAATAATGAAGGATCCCCCCATTCATGAGAACAGAACCCTATTCCACAACAGATAGCACCAAGACTCAACAAATGGATCATAACTAATTCAAAAGTTTCTGTAGAGTAAAGGAAACAACCAGCAGAGTGAAGAGAAAACCTACAGAATGGGCAAAAAAATTTTGCCAGCTGTTCTTTGGCAGATGAGTAACATCTAGAATATATAAAAACTCAAAAAAGGTAGACTCCCCAAAATAAAAGACCCAATCAAAAAATGGGCTAATTAAATGAATACTCAGAAAAAGAAACACAGATAGCCAGTAAATACATTAAAAATGTTCAAAACTATAGCAATTAGAGAAATGCGAATTAAAACAATACTGAGATTCCATGTCACTCCATGTTATGACTTGTATCTAGGTATCACCTTCAATGCCTCATGCCCTCATAGGTGGGAACTTTTAAGAGGTGGCTGCTAGATCTAGGATATGTGATGCTAGGATTAAGTATGTGTGACAACTAATGAGTCCACTTATTGGTTTAGCATGTTTCTGGGTGTGGATAATGGGAATGCCCACCAACCAATAGGCTTATAGTCACAATGGAATATAAAGGGACAGAAATCAAGGCAGGCCCAGTGCTGCTTCCTGTGTCTTGCCTGCTCTACCCTGCCATCTTGCCTTGGAACCAGCCAACTATAAATTAAAACCTCTACTGTGAACCAAAATAAACCTTTCTCTTTTAACCTGTGGGTGTTGGGTATTTTGTCCCAACAAGAAGAAAGTAACTGAGATCCTCCAGAAAGAACAGCTGTCCATCTGTTCCTTCCTTCTTTTTTTAACCACTTTAGTACTTTTAAGTAATTCCAAGAGAAAATCTAAATAATAGTATTCCTCAAATCAGTTATTAAAGATTATATTAAATATGGAGTAAGTCCACTTCTCTAAAGTATCCCGATAGACTTGTCTTAAACTTGATTGGAAATTTATTAAGCTCTTACTGTGTATGTAATTAGTAGTATGTTATACATGGGCTACTCTCATAGAATTCATAATCTACTGAGAAAAACAAAAACTTTAATTCATGAAATAAAACCAACGCAATACTTACATACCCTTCTGGGCCTGGCTTCATGGCATACAACTGTGACCCCAATTACTTAAGAAGCTGGGGCCAGAAAGATTATAAGTTCAGGGTTAAATGGGCAATTTAACAAGAATCTTTCTCAAAATAAAATTTTTATTTTTTTTTAATTTTAAAGAGGATAAAACCAAGGAAAATAAAACAGAATAAAACAAATCAAACCAGTATAAATAATACAGGACTTCAAAACCTTACGAATCAACAATAGTTACCATAATGCCTTTTGTCTTCAAAATAGCTGCAGATACCTTCAGACATAGTAAAAATCAAGCAGACCAGAATAGAAGAGAAACAAAAATAAAACAATGCAGTAAAGGCATTGTTTCAAAACAAGGCAGTAGTAAATCCTAAATGGCTACCATAATATGTGTTGCTATCTTTGAAATAGCTGCTCTTGCCATCAGATTTAACATAATCAGACAACACAAAAGAGAATAAAACCCAACCCAACAAAACAGTGAAAATGGTATGTTTTCCAGGGTGGGATCACCTCCTGGTGAGGCCTGGTTCTTCTTTTTTTTTTTTTTTTAAATCAAGCCTCACTTTGCCCTCTCACGTAATGCAGTAATGCAAACCTGTCTTCGTTTTTGTTTATTTATTTATTTGTTTGTTTGTTTTTATCAGTACTGGGGATCGAACTCACTACCCTGTGCTTGCAAGGTAGGCGCTTATGCCGGTGAGCTAAATCCCCAGCCCCAGAGGCCTGGTTCTTTCCCTCCACAGTCCTCAAATGGTCCTCACTCGAGAGAGGCTTGGGTCTGGCTGTCTCTACTCTGCCAGCAGCCCATGCACGGCGCTGGTTTCCAGGCGGGGATCACCTCCTTCTTAAAATAAAATTTTAACAAGGCGATAATGGTGTGATTCAGTGGCAGAGCACTTGCCTGCCATGTACAAGGTCCTGGATTTAAGCCCTAGTACTGGCAAAATAAACAACAAAACTGTTCATTGCATTAAGCACTTACTCAACCTTTACAAATGGCATATATAATTGATAATGGTATTTTTTTCTTATGCAAGGATATAGCCTCAGAATTCTTTGTAGTGGAGAGCCACATAAAAGCACAGTGTCTGCACTACCAGAGGAAATAAAATCTGCTTCTATTACAAACATTATAAAAGTACATAGGAAGGGGAATGTGTTGGTGCAAGTCCTTGATCAGTGATCAGGCGTTGAGATCTAACTTCCATGTTACAGGAGGTTTTGGGTGTTACAAGTTCGTGTAAGGGAAGCATTCAGGCTAATATAGAAGATAGCTACTTTGTAGTACAAGTGACCTGGTCTCTTCAGGAATAAAGCATTATAGGATGTAGCTCAGCAGCACAGTGCTTGCCTGGCAAGTGCAAGGTCTTGAATTCTATTCCTGATACCAAAAAAAAAAAAAAAAAAGAATACAGCATTACTGTAGAGAAGAAGAGGTGAGGTTTGAGAACAGGAGGTGACCTAGATTAATGGAGATTTAAGAGAGGACCGAATGGAATGTGCAGACCCGTAATTAGTAATACAAGACATTTTGTTTTCATTGAAGATATTTTAAATACAAACTATGTATAGGATGATATATATTTTTTTTATTTAAAAGAGAATAAAACAAAAGGGGGCAGTACAGAGCAGATGAGAAGAGGACAACATAGGCAACACAGTACTTTACATTAAGTCAACTGGACATCAACAGTATCTAACACCATATCTCTTACTCTGCTGTAGTTGAGCATAGTTTCAATTACAATAATATCAAGCATAACACAATAGAATAAAGCCATGCATATAGTGAAAGAATTACAGGGCTTTCTGAACCGAATAACAGAAAATGATCAATGGGTATTATAATATCTCATTTTTGATAAAAAAGAAAAAAATTTGTTTGAACTATCACACATATTCAAATTCCAATAAGACACAATGTGGTAGATAGAACCAATGATAATAGAACAAAAAAAGCGTGGTAGGACTTCTAAGAAGGATAATATTAAATCAGCAATAGCTGTCATAATGTTTTCTTCAAAACAGCTGTTCATATCATCACGTATGATATAGTCAAATAAAACAGGATAACACCATTACAACTGATGATTTAAAACTTTGAAAGACTTCGAAGCTATGAGATGGGGCCTCATGCTTACCATAAAGTCTTAAATACTCTTATCAAATCTCATATTAGGGAGATTATATGGTATTTACCCTTGTGAGTTTGGTTTATTTCACTTAAGAGAATGGTCTCAAGTCGTGTCCATTTATTTATAAATATCTCGATGTGATCAT
>PVJX010026624.1:0-25642 GCA_004027295.1 Dolichotis patagonum
TGAAAAAATGTTCATCATCATTAGTCATGAGAGAAATGCAAATTAAAACCACACTGAGATTCCATCTCACTCCAGAAAGAATGGCCAAGATAGAAAACACTACCAACAACAAGTGTTGGAGAGGCTGTGGGGAAAAAGGAAGTCTTCTGCACTGTTGGTGGGAGTGTAGACTGGTGCAACGACTGTGGAGGTCAGTCTGGAGATTCCTCAAAAAGCTGGGTATGGAAGTCCCATTTGACCCAGGTATTCCCCTTCTAGGCATATTTCCAGAAGAACTGAAAACATTGTACCACAGTGATTTATGTGCACCCATGTTTATAGCAGCACAATTTGTAATAGCCAGATCTTGGAAACAACCTAAGTGCCCATCAACTGAGGAATGGATAAAAATGTTGTGGCATTTTTATACAGTGGAGTACTACTCAGCTATAAAGAATGATCACATCGAGATATTTATAAATAAATGGACACGACTTGAGACCACTCTCTTCAGTGAAATAAACCAAACTCACAAGGGTAAATACCACATAATCTCCCTAATATGAGATTTGGTAAGAGTATATAAGACTTTATGGTAAGCATGAGGCCCCATCTCATAGCTTCGAAGTCTTTCAAAGTTTTAAATCATCAGTTGGAATGGTGTTATCCTGTTTTGTTTGACTATATCATAAGTGATGATATGAGCAGCTGTTTTGAAGAAAACATTATGACAGCTATTGCTGATTTAATATTTTCCTTCTTAGAAGTCCTACCATGCTATTTTTTTTGTTCTATTACCATTGGTTCTGTCTACCACATTGTGTCTCATTGGAATTTGAATATGTGTGATAGTTCAAACAAAGTTTTTCTTTTTTAGCGAAAATGAGATATTATAATACCCATTGATAATTTTCTGTTATTCGGTTCAGAAAGCCCTGGAATTCTTTCATTATATGCATGGCTTTGTAGTATTGTGTTATGTTTGATATTATTGTAATTGAAACTATGCTCAACTATAGCAGAGTAAGAGATATGGTTTTAGATACTGTTGATGTCCAGTTGACTTAATGTAAAGTACTGTGTTGCCTATGTTGTCGTCTTCTGATCTGCTCTGTACTGCCCCCTTTTGTTTTATTCTCTTTTAAATAAAAAAAAGAAAGAAAAAAAAGAGATGGTTGAATGTAAAGTATGGGAATTAAGTGTATGATAGTGGGACTAAGGGTTTATGATTACTAAATTATCCCACTGATTGGTTTCACATAGTTCTGGGTATGGATAATGAGAAGGCCTACCTTGGTTGTCTGTGATGCCTGAATAGCATATAAGGGATAGGCAGAAACTTGCTGCTGTTACTTTCTGCTTGCTACTTCATTGCTTTGCTGCCTCTTGCCATATATGTGCCATGATCTGTTATTCCTCTGTGATTCTCCCCTGCCATGCCACCTTGCCTTGAAACCAGCGACTGTAAACTGAAACCTCTACAAACTGTGAGCCAATATAAACCTTTCATCATTTAGGTTTTGTCTTAGCAATGAGAAAAATAACCAAGAAATAGAATTACATTTCTCTTTAGTTGTAATCCTGAACAAAGAATTGTGCATCATTCCTAATCTTTCACATTTATAATTTAAAAAATCATCATGCAAAGATGTCCTTATTTTTCTATATTACTCTTGCTGCAGATGGATATAAATTGAGGATCAGTATGAGGCATTATATAATTTTCCAAGCCTACCTTCTGTCTGTCACCAACCATTTGTATACTGCACAATCTTGGAAGATGGAGGTCTTGTGATAGTTAAGTGATGGCAAAAATTTTAGAGCTTTCAATGATAAACATTTGGCTGCAGCATATGTGCCATATGCATGCCACGACTGTTCTAGTCTCTTAATTTGAGAGAACAGTTTTCTCTGACAATTTTGTATTTATATTTGTTTCCCATGACAAAAGGCATTTGTATTTAAAAAGCAATTGAAATATAAAGGCTTGAAACTGCACCAGGTGGCTAGGTGTCCCCAGAACCCTCACAAATGGCAAGCCAGTCATGACAAATACTTACTGAGCACCTAAGATGGGACCTGCCACCTAATAGTCACCAAATGTTAGACAAGTGCTGTGTGTTTAACAGATCTTCTATAGTTGTGTGATCTCTATGCTTAAGAATGATAAATTGTCATTTTCTTGGGGCTCTAGATATTTGGTCCAGTAGGATTTATGAAAAAAGCTGTCTCCATGTCTGAGGATGATGAATGGAAGCGAATACGAGCACTGTTGTCTCCAACCTTCACCAGTGGAAAACTCAAGGAAGTAAGAAATTAAAAGGATTTTAATTGAGAACTTAACAGTGAATCTGGGGACAGATAGAAACTAAGATCCTCTTCTCTGTACAAGTTGTAGTCCTCTGAGTTGGGCTTTGTAAGAATGGTTTTTTGTCTTTATGCCCTAGAAGACCCATTATAAACTTAATTATAAAAATGTCACATATTGCTTCATGATTGGTAATGTGTTATAGTTCTGGGGCCTGAATCTATGGATTTATACAAATGGTGTTGTGTTTTATACATAGATGTTCCCCATCATTAAACAGTATGGAGACGTGTTGGTAAAAAACCTGAGGCAAGAAGCAGAGAAAGGCAAACCTGTTCAATTGAAGGAGTAAGTATCTGTCCTTACTTGAAAAATAAGTGTACCCACTTGATGTCCAAGCTGCCATGATGCCCTGTAGTTGCCTCAGAAAATTATATGATGCCTCAGATTGCTCCTCAGTCTATATCTGTCTGCAGAAAACTGAAATTCTCATTGTTGAGTTACTTCAGCAACCAGGTGCTAATCCAGGATGTGGTGTTACAGCTCCAATAGATCATCCAAGAAGGGGCAGATTGCAAGAGAAGACAGGGCATTTGGGGGATGAAGCGTTTGCTCCACTGAGTACAGGAACCAAGATTATTTAAACTACTTATTCATCACTTTGGCTCTCCGAGGCATAAAATACATGCTTTAGAAGGAAGAAGCGTGAGCTTAAAACATTGTAAGGGTAAAGGTTGAGGAATAGTAGGAGAAGAATTTACTTGGTACATAGTGAAAGTCAGTGGATGGGGCAAGAATTACCATGTGAAGCTTTGAACAACTTAAAACTCTTCATGGTTTTTTTGATACAGTAAAATTTTAAATACTTAACCTTCATACCATTTCTCCTTCCTTTTATGAGAGAAAAAGATAGAGAGAGCATGTGAGAGAGCACACGTTTATCAATGATTGTATAAACTCGACATTTTGAAACATATAGATACTCTACAGAGCATACTGGGGAAACTGGGACATGAGGTCATTTAGCTCTGGTATCTTACAAATCAATTTTCAACAGAAATATAATTATAACAATAATTATTATCATTTGTAAAAGTCTTTTTGAGACAGGGCTTCATTATGTGGTTCAGTCTGGCCTTGAACTCACAGCAATTCTCCTGCCTCAGCCTCCTGAGTGCTGGGATTCCAGGCATGCTCCACCACACCTGGCTTCCTTCAGTATTGGTTTTTAAAGACAAAGTCTTGCTAAGTAGTCCAAGTAGAGCTTGCACTGATTGTGTATCCCAGGCTGGCTTTATACTCATGATCCTCCTGCCCTCAGTCTACCAAGTACTGGGATGACCAGCATGTATAACCACAAACTAAATATAATTATTATTCATTATCATAATGATTAATAAAGATAATTTTTGTTTTTTACATTATACCAAAATGATTTTACCTCAGGGCAGCCTTAGACTCCTGTATTGTGGAAGGAACAGATCTATCAGGAAGTTGAATAAGGGATGTGGAGAAGGAGGAATGATGTTTCTGGGTGCTAAGAACAGGGTGTTGCTGTTGTGTGATACGTTGAAGAGGAATCATCTCAGGACACATTGTGTGTTGAGACAAGACCTAGATCAGTATCAGCTTTTTCAGTCCCCGAGGAAGAGTCCTGCTAAATGGTGCTTACACACTTTATCTTCTGCATTCCACACATACTGCTATAGTATGTCTGCCTGTGGGTCCCCGTGATGGAATGCCACAAGCTCAGAGCCTAATTCATCTAGGATCCCCATCACCTCAAGCACAAGGGCAATTGCATCACTGGCTCCCTTTTAAAACTTCATGAGTGACAATGAGGGCAGCATAGAGCTCTCAGCTGGCCCAGCGCGTAGCTCTTCTGACAGTCTGTGGCTCTCTGTGTTTTCCTGGTATATTATTTAGTCCCACTTTGTGAACAATTTGTAATAGAAGAGACACAGACTTTAATTTCCCCTGTTTTTTTACTACTCAGAATCTTTGGGGCCTACAGCATGGATATAATCATTGGCACATCATTTGGGGTGAACATTGATTCCCTCAACAACCCACATGATCCCTTTGTGGCAAAAGCCAGGAAGTTCTTCAGATTTCAAGTTTTGAATCCATTTCTTCTTTCAGTAGGTATGTAGACTATTCCCTCTTCAACTTCCTACCTGCCTCTTTTTATCGTAATAGTTTATTGAGGATATAACTCACATATTGAACAATTTGCTTGTTAAAATAGGCAATATGATGTTTCTTTTTATTACACTTAAAGAAATATGCATCCATCAATATTGTAAATTGTAGAATATTTTCATTACCTGAGAAACATTATACCTTTTCACTTTCAACTCCCACACACTTTGCCCCAAGCAATCACTGATTTACTCTGTTTTCTCAGATTTGCCCTTTCTAGGTACTTCATATATATGGAACTATAAAATATATGGCCTTTTGTGACTGGATTTTTTCATTTAGCATTATATTTTAAGTGAAATATGCCCAAATTCTTTATTTTTTAGATCACCATAATACATTTTGCTTATCACTCATCATTTGTTGATGAGCATTTGAGATATTTTTGCATTTAATTATTGTAAATGCTGTGTTATGAACAGTTACTCACAAGATTATATTTAAATGCTGGTTTTCAATGTTTCTGGGTGTGTATTCAGGAGTGGTACAGCTGAGTTACAATATAATTCTGTTTTTCTTATTAAGGACCTGATAGAATGTTTTCCATTTGTCTCCATCCCATCCAACACTTGGTTTTCTCATGATTTTAATTACATCCATCCTAATGGGTCTGAAATGGTATAGCACTGTGGATTTGATTTTCATTTCACTGGTGCTAATGATTCTGTGCAATATCTTCTTAAGATAAACATGTGATAAAGTACTTTGATACGTACAGATAGAATATTTGTTTTATTATTTGTAAATTTTATTATTTTTGTTATGTTCTAAGATTTGTTTATATACTTTCTGGGTACAATTCCCTTACTAGATACATGACATGCAACTGTTTTCACCTACTTTTTGGTATTGTCTATTAAAGTTACATTTTTCAATCCTGATAATGTACAATAGATGAATTTTTCATTTTTACTTGTGCTTTGGTTCATCTCTAAGAATCTGTATTTGAGATCATGAAAATTTGCTCCCTTGGCTTTCTTTTAAGACTTGCATAATTGCAGATCTTATATTTACATTTTTGATACATTCTTAGTTAGGATTTATATTCAGTGGTCCCTCTTTACTCTTTTATATGTGACCATCTAGTTCTCCCAGTATCATTTTTTGAAAAGGTTATTTCTACCCATTCAGTAGTTAGGCATCTTTCTCAGAATTCAGTGAACCATGATACATGGACTTTTTTTTGGCATTGGTGATCAAAACTCTTGCTTGCCAGGCAGGTACTATGATGCTGAGTTATATTCCTGGCCAACACATGGACTCCACTGTGTGTAAAGACCATATTTTCTTTGTCCATTCATCTGTTGAGGAACATATAGACTATTTCCAAGATTTAGTTATTATGAATTGTGCTACTATAAATATGGGTACACACATATCATTGTAACATGATGTCTTTATCTGTTTTACAAGATACTTAGAATTTTAAATGTCAGTAGTAATTTCTTTTCTTTCATTTTGGGTACTAGTAACTTAAGTCATCTTTTTTTCCTAGTAAGTCTTTGTTGAGGTTTGTCAATTTTGATGATATTTTCCAAGAACTAGCTTCTTGTTTTATTGATTTCTGTATGTTATATTTTATTAGTTTCTGGCTTGTCTCTATTGTTTTCATCCTTCTACTCATTTTAGGTTTAGTTTTGTCTTTGTACTTTTAGTGATTTGTGTAAAGTTTGATTATTCATTTGAGATTTTACAAATTTATAGTTGTGAAGTTTCCTCTGATTATTGCTTTTGCACACATTCACAAATTTGGTATAGTGTGCCTTCATTTTTACTCATTTCAATAGAACTCCTAATTGTCCCTTGACTCATTATTTGTTTCAGAGGGTGCCAATTAATTTGCATGCATTAATGAATTTTCCAATTTTGTGTTCTTGATTTTTTGGCTTTACTCCATGGTGGATTAGTTTATACTGACTGCAATTTCTTGAACGCCATCATTAGCGAGATCATCGTGGTCTTGTTAACCCAAAAAGAGTGTATTCCAATAGATAAAAGGGTAAGAAGTTAGGAAATTTAACCTTTCTTTGGTCACTCCAAAATGAAGAAGGGGTCATTGATCTCATTGCTATGTTGGTGGCCTTCTGTGTGACATTCCCTTGCTCAGTCTCCACTGATTTCCTGAGCCCGTGTGTCAGACAACAAATGGTTCCTGGTTCAGATCGGTGACTTTTAGTGTTTTGATTGTTTCAGCAAAGGGTAATTGAAAAAAGTAAATTTTGTATTTTTGTTAAAGATTATATTTTCTTTTCCGTGTAGTACTCTTTCCATTTCTCACTCAACTGTATGAGATGTTAAATATCTCCATTTTTCCACGAGATTCTTTGAAATTTTTCACAAAATTTGTAAAACAGACGAAAGAAAATCATCTGGAACCTAAAAAGAAGGTAAAATGAAGTGGTGATGGTGGTGGTGACATGAGGATGTTAATATTTTAATAATGTTCCAGGCTATATACATATGATCTATACACTTCTCTGTTTAATAGAGAATTTAGGTTTAGAGCAGCAGAGTTTTAATGGTTTCCAGGAAATAAGAAAGTGGAGGTGGAGAAGTCTGCATGAAAATGAGTCAGAGAGAGTTTAACATTGAAAAGTAGGAATACAATTTAGTGTGTCATGGTAGAAGAATTGTTAAAACAAAAACTTTATCACTTTCTTTTTCTCAGAAAATTGTTAAAGAATAAAAAGGTCTTGAGTTCAAACTCCAGTACCACAAAAAATTGTTAAAAAATAAAAACACTGTTTAAAAATTTATAGTTACTGAGAGTATAAATCCCTAGGTATTACATTATTAAAGAATCATTTCCATTCTAAGCCACTTACATGACACATTGTCCAGTGGAAGCTCTTATCAGGGAACCTGCAGAGTGTGATTTGTGTTAAATTTGAATTTATCTATCAGCCTGGAATGTTTAGGGGTCTATTTTAGATTTTTGATGCTTGATGACACAGCTTTGTTTCATGTGAAACAAGGATGTCAACAGATCAAGAAGACAGTATAGGTGTTTGTGAGGATTTCGTAGTGTTCTGGGAGTGTTGAATATTTGAAGATGATCACACAGACCTAACAATAAACTTTGCAAATGGCAGCCAATAAATCTATAGACTATTGGTTTAAGAATTAAGGGAAGAGGACAGAAAGTATTGGCATCTATGAGTTCTTATTGCACAATCAAGTGTAATAGGAAAAGAATTAAGCCACTGTCTGGCCAGAAATCTGTGACTGGAAACCAGAGTGCAAATTTGGGAGGGAAAAGGCCAAAAGTCATTGGGTGGATAGCTGGTTTTTTCTCTAGGAAGCATATTAATATCCAAGGTAAGCAGACAGTGTCCTTTACTTATGGCTCAGTACTAACTAGTCTTTTGGACTAGAAGGGACCATATTGAGAAAGGAGGTATAGTTCTGCACTCCTGATTTACTTGTGACTTCATGATGGACCTTCTGTTTTTGAGATTTCTCTTTCTTCTAGAGCCGAGTGGACTTTCTTCAGATGATGCTAAACTCCCAGAATCTTAAAGACACAGAATCTCATAAAGGTAACCAAGGATGCTGTATGGTCTACTGATGGCAAAGCTCAGAGGGAAAGATTTGTTCTGGAAGAGTGGAGCAGGATCTCCAGGTGGAGGAGAATTTCTGCACAATTTTGGAAAGACACAAACTCAGATATCATGTGTGGTAGCTGCAGGCACTTTCTGGAAGCTCACAGGCTTAAGTATGTTCAAAGCATAAATGGTAACTACAACCCAGCATTTGAAGGCTAGAAGTTATTGGGGTTACCTGCATCATAACCAATACTGATGATTTTTGGCATCAATTATACTCAGGGAATCCTGCCTGGAAGTTTTCATCTACACTTCTGATCAGAGATGTAATGCCCAAAGCAGTGATATTCAATAGGAATACTTGGTGAAAGTATGTTCACTAGGTTAATTGAATAGAGACTTATTTTCTCTTTCACAGTGAATAAGTTTGACGAGAAACATTTTTGACACTGTAAATATATTTTTCCTCTTCATACATTCACCTATTGATTTTATTATCCATGGATTAAAAAAATTAACAGCTTTATGGAGATAATTTCCAAACCATACAATTCAGTCTTGTCTGCCTTTCTTTCTTTCTTTCTTTCTTTCTTTCTTTCTTTCTTTCTTTCTTTCTTTCTCTCTCTTTCTTTTTTCTTTCTTCTTTCTTTCTTGCTTGCTTGCTTGCTTGCTTGCTTGCTTTTTGTTTTTTTAAAGACAGGATCTTGCTGTGCAGTTTAGGCTGACCTTGAACTCACTACATAACCCAGGCTAGCTTTGAACTTTTAGTGATGTTCTTGCTTCACCTTCCCTAGTGCTGGGATTACAAGCTTATACCACCATGCCCACCCAATTCAGTCATTTAATGTATATGATTAAACAATATTTTGTATATTCATGAGTTGTAAAACCATGACCACAATTAATAGTAGATCATTTTTAATCATCTTAAGAATCCAAATATTTACAAAACCATATATCTTTAGGTATCCTTCCCCCAGTCTCCTTTTGCCTTAACTTCAGTCCACTCTTCCTTCTTTTTTAAATTTATATATATGTTTTTTTATTTTGAAGGTAGTGAAATACAACATGACAAGGCAAAACATAGCCAATTCAGACAGTACAATAAAATTGGTACAGAATGTAACAACCAGTTACTGGGATAACAGTAATAGGTGCCATAGTATATCTCGTTATCTTCACAATAGTTGTTCTTTCAATCACGTATAGCAAAATCAAACCAAATACAGAACATTATAGAACTTATAAAAACAGAATATTGAAAAGAACAATGCAATTAATCAGAATAAAGCAAAACAGTGATAACACTATTTGCCTTCAAAGAGTTGGTAGAAGGAAGTTGCTATATTGCACATGGTTAACCTCCCAAGAGATGTTCAGACCTCTGGATCCCATTTGCTAATGGGGAGGGGGGAGAGGGATGGGATGTTTGATTCTCAGTCTGTGTGCTGGTCGGCTCATGGCTGCTTACCAAGGAGGTGGGTTGGTTGCTTGGTTTCACAGTGCCCCAAGTTCAAACATGGCTTGGATCTCAGGAAATGCTGGATGATTCTCCCCCTGGAGTGGCTGCTGCTTATCCAAACAGTGGCTGCTTTCCAGAGAGGTGGGCTGGTTGCTTGGTTTCACCGCACCCTAAATTCCAACCTCCACTATTCCTTTTAAAAAATTTTATTGGAGTGTGTGTGTGATACATAATAATTATATTTCCTTGGTGATCTGGTAGGTGTGTATTGCAACTCGGCCATTTAAAGTCCTTTCTCTCCTCCTCTTTTCCCTTCCTCTTCCTCTTTTCTTGATCCATGGACTTTGTTATGACCACTTTTATCAGTATATCAGTTACAAAATGATGACTTTCAAGTTCAATCATTTTTTCCACATTTGTGAGCCAGTACTTACTGCAAGGGGGGAATGTTAAATTCTTACATATTTATTTTTAATATACTTTATTATGTGCATAAGTGTGATCTTATATATTACCGATGTATTCTTTTTATCATTATTTATTTTGTGTTTAAAATTCTCTCAGATTTCTCCACTTCAGGCCCTTTAATAGGACCTACTGTGTTTGTTTTTTCTTCCTTTTAAACATTTTAATTGTTAGAACAGATTTCATTTTTAGAGTGGTTTTCAGTTCATGCTATAAGTAAGGGGAAGGTATAGAGAATTTATATATTCTCCAGCCTCTACATATGCATAAATTCCTAAACTCTCCACTATTCACCACTACAATGATACAATGGTGTTAAGACTGACACATCATTAATGGCCCAAACTCCATAGTTTACAGTGGGGTTCAATCACATATTACAACATTCTATAGATTTTGACAAGTGTATAATGATACGCATCTTTCATTATACAAATGCCCAGCATATTCTGAGTCTTTTTCAAAGGCCATTTTCTGAGTATTGTCTTATTTTATTTTTTATTTTTACTTTTTGTCTGTTTGAGACAAAGTCTCGCTATGCAGTTCAGGCTGACTTTGAACTCACTTTGTAGCCCAGGCTAGACTCAAACTTGCAGTGATCCTCCTGCCTCAACCCATGAAGATCTGAGAATACATGTCTTGCTTTCTAATGGTAGATATTCTAGGTTTATTTTTTATTTCCCTGATAGCCCTAGAATCAGCCATTTATCCATGAATCTCTGGTTCCTTTTAGTGAGAAATGGTAGTTAGAAATAAAAATCTCAGGTCTAATGTCATTGTGTCTGCTGAGATTTTTTTTCCTCACCCACATTCTCAAAGTGGGTGAGACTAAGATAATCAAATATATTTTCATAGAGCTAAGAAATATAAAAAGATTGTCTGTCAATATATTTTTATATGCAGAGGCTTGCTCTGTCTTTCCATCTCTTTCTTACTTACTTAAAAATTTCTGATATGTTATATAGCCTATTTCTTTGACATAATTATAATCATTCTATTATGTCAAATTCAAGCTACCATTAGTGTGGCAGTCATCTCACCAAGGCCTTAAATATTTAACAATGGTTTCTAGAGTGGAAATGCGAGTACCACAGTACACCATTGCACATATATCCACATCTAAATACACTTCCATCCACCTATGTTTAAGCTTTTTCTCTGCTTTCTGGGATCATACAAGTTTTTGTGATGAAGGAAATTTTGTTTTTTTTTTGTGCTAGTCAATGTGATCACCACTGAATACATGTGGCTAGGGTCATTGAAGAACTGAAGTTTAAATTGTATTTTATTTTAATTCATTAAAATTAAAATAGCCTTAGGTGATTGTATGATACCATAGTGGACAGCAGAGCTTTAAACTTTCCATTTATAGTTCAGTTTCAGTGCAGTGATGTGGATTTGTGCTAAGTGGGAGAAAGAAGTTGATAATTAACTTTATCATAGAATTTATCATCTATAAATATAAAAAGAAGATAATAGTTGAATTTGTCATCTATAAGTCAGAATGCTGAAGAACCTTCTCATCCTTATTTTACATTGTTTTTAGTTTTAAATTATATGGTTTGGGTGGGCAATATGTTTATTTCAAGGCTCCAAGTATCTACTACGATCAGTTCCAGTCCTGATCGAATAGACAACTCTGTGAGTGTGATTTTGTCTTCCAGAAGGAAATAGAGAGGAAGGCCAACTTATAATCACAAGGGCAGTTTGGTGAGCATAAAGTAGAACAGAGAGAGGGGACATGTGCTAATTGAAGATGACACCGTTGTTGTGACTGAATAAGTATTACCAGTTCCACTTACTGGGTCCTGAGTTACTGTATTTTATGCCCAATACCCTTTAATATGCACATTCTTTCTTCTGTTTTTCAATGACCTGCATTAGGCTAGGGTCAGTCATTACTCTTGTAAGCTTTTTGACTTGTTCTGTAGTTTTTGTTCTTTCAAGATCACTCATTTTGAAGAGTTGTGTCCAGGTGTTTTATGACCAGATGATTCTCAAATGTATAATCCTTTTTTCTTGATCTAGGTTGTGTACACAAATAACTGCTTTTAATGGGAGTTCAAATTATAACTTAGTAGCTCTGAGTGGGTTTGAGACTATTTCTAATAATGACTCAGATGTTGTTAGTCCGATAATCATACACTTATTGTTTCTCTTCAGTCCAGTATTGTTTGCTTAAATTCCCACATATATATCTAGAGCAAACAACCTTTGTTTTCCATACAATGAAGACTTAGTCAGACAAACAGTCTTGACAAATTTTCAGCTGTATTTTAGCTGAATCACTTTAAATTATCTGAGAGACAAAGCCAATCCATGTGTTGTTTATAGTTTATTTTATGCTCATCCAAGGGATATACTGATAATCCAATGTATGTTAGTCAGATATGTTAGGTCTTGAAACTATTCAGCTGTGGTGGTGGTGAGAGGGGCATAAGAGGAGGAGGTGGCTAGGAGTAGGATAGACTTCAATGTAATTGAATGAAAACAATTTCACCATTTTTTTGGCCATCACACTGAAAAGCAGTCACAGCATGCCTTTGAATTGGTTTTCTAGGTATATGAGAGCTTTATTTGTATTTTTCTCATCTAAAAAGTGATGTGCTGCCTTGATCTACTTTACCTGAAATAAGTCTCCTTTCCTTCTAGCCCTGTCTGATGTGGAGATCTTGGCCCAATCAATTATCTTTATTTTTGCTGGTTATGAGACCACTAGTAGCACTCTTTCTTTTATTATGTATACATTGGCCACCCACCCTGATGCACAGAAGAAACTGCAGCAGGAGATTGATAAAACTTTGCCCAATAAGGTAAGTGGACAGTACATGGAAGAGAAGAAAGAAGTCAGTACTTAAGAAATCCTCATTATTTACAGTAACAATTTTTATACACAGAGTCAGTGTTGATTTATTTACTAGCACTATTTACAAGTATGAAGGATCTGAAGTTACAAATAAGGGGTGAAATATATAAACTTTATGCTATTTATAGAAAAGTAAGAGCTTTGTAATTCAGTGCTGGTCTTGGCATATCTATTGTCTATTGCCACAGTAATACTAACATCTCCATTTCATGTACCAATGAACTTTTATTGTTCATATGTTTAAATAGAGATCTCTGTTGTTACTGCTGTATGTCCATGGACTGACTGTTTACTAGCAATATTGGCTTTGGCTGGGCTGGGCAGGCTGACTCAGCTCTGTCTATACATCCTCAATCTCCATGTATGTAGCTAGATATTAGGAGGCCAAGGTATGATCTCGTTTTTGGCTCTGAGACAAACTCTTAACCTCCACATTATATCTTGTCCAATGTGTTATCAGGTGATAATCACATAGTATCCATACAATCTCAAATCTCTTCCAAAATGGGAAGGCTGTGTACTGTGAGGATATCTGACTTCTGGACTTGATATGGCTGGTTTGTCTATGAGAAATGCATAAAACATCTTCTTCAGAGCTCACAGTGAAGCCCTAAATCACCAACCGAGAGACTGGTCAAGCAACCAAGAATAGGGCTGATTATGGGTTCCCATCCTCCTTCAAACTTTCACCAAAATTAAAATTGTCTGCCAAGGTAGCACACAATGAAAACCTTTTGTCATAATGGAATAAAAAGAAATAAGTTTCTCTGTCAAATTATTTGTAGAGGATTAGTTTAATGTGGTATTTCTGTCCAAATTTTATATACATAATCCAAAGGGTTAGCAGATATTCTGAATTAAAAAGCCTTGACTTAAACTGGGTATGGTGGTGTACACCTGTACACCCACTTACTTGGGAAGCTGTGGCTGCAGAACTGTGAATTCAAGTCCAGCCTGGGCAATGTAGTGAGGCTGGAATAAGGGATTTTGCTCCTCTCCAGGTCCTCCTATCTTGATAGAGATGTGTGGCTTTTCTCTTGAAAGGTTACAATGTCTTTGACATATTTTCTAGAGTGTAATTGTCATAATTTATTAGTCAAATTTCCTTACATGAGGAAGAAAAGGACTACATGGTAAATCTAGGGATTTCAGGCCCTGGGTAGGGATTGTCCCATATGTATTTTACATTCATTACTACAGCACACATTTAACATAATAGTTATCACAGTTCACACCTAAGGCACAGCACAAAGAATGAAAGATTACTTGGGGTCAATGATCCATTCAAACTCCAAAAAGGCCCAGAGGAACTATCCTTAACCATGGCTCCTCAGTGTGAGAGAATCTCATAAAGACAGCCCCAAACTGAAATTTCTGTGGCTTCTTTTTGATAGAATCAGGAAACAAGGGTAGATGACAAAGAAGAACTTCTAAGCATGATTCATTTAGGAGAAAGGGGTGGGACAGGAGGACAGGGTAAGGTCAGGGTGGTCTGTTTCATGACTGACATTAGGACCAATCTAAGTAATAAATCAGAGTATGCAGAGGATGAGGGCCAGAGAATTCACATTTTAAGGCAATGAGTTTGAGTCCTACTCAGAGTTTGGCTCTATAGGCTATGTATTAATCTCTAACTGTGTATTCTGGGAGTTTGGGGCATGTGGCTTCCTTATCCCTGCATATCCATCTCATGCATAACTCTCATGTATAACTCTGGCCTGTGCTCCCACAGGTAGTTACTGAAGTACTCTCTAACAGTTGTACTCTTTTATCAATATGAATTAACCTCTAGGGCTCCTAGCAATTCAATAGCACTACACAGACTGGGCTGAACACTATTTTCAAAGCTCAATTTACCAAAATCTGTTTCTTTCTAGGCATTTCCTACATATGATGTCATGATGGAAATGGAATATCTGGATATGGTGGTGAATGAAACTCTCAGATTATATCCAGTTGTTAACCGAATTGAGAGGATAGCCAAAAAAGATTTTGAGATTAATGGAATGTCCTTTCCCAAAGGGACAACAGTGATGATACCAAGCTTTGCTCTTCACCGAGACTCAAAGTACTGGCCAGAACCTGATGAGTTCCACCCTGAAAGGTACAGGAACCTTGGAAAAGGGAACCCACCCTAGATGTGTTTGGTCCAGGTATTTTATAATGTCTCACAATGGAGGCAACAGACATGTGATTGTGAAATCATTTATTTATGTGTTATTTTGTTTTCAGAATTTTTAAAATCACAGTGATAATTATTGAAACTGTGAAATCCTTTGGTGAGAAAAAATAAACATATGCTTAATCTACAGTCCCCACATTTTAAGATAAAGCCTATTAATAAAGTTATATAGGGCTGATGGTGAAACTTGGTGACAGAGTGCTTACTTGAGATGCTTTAGGCCCTGGATTCACTTGTAAAAAAGTAGATGTATGTCCTTATGGACATATTTATGTGCATTTAATGGTTAAAAAAACTAGTACAGTATCATATTATACTCATATTTTGAACTATTACTTAATTTGCTTACAGCAAATGATAAACTTCATTATTTTATTATATATAATGATACAGACATGCACTTTGTGTGTGTGTGTGTGTGTATTATGGTGACTATACATTAGGTACTTTTACGCATATTCCATATTTTCCTTGACCACTATGTTTTTTCAGGTGTTAGGGTAATTGTTTCTTTTAGATTTTCCCTTTAGTTCTCTTAATTTAACACCAGCTTTAGGAAATATTTCCATCTTCCACTCATTTGATCATTTGTTCCTATTTTATCCAGTATGAATATAAAAATGAAGGTTGAGAGCCTGAACAATTTTCCTCCTCCGTCATCCAACCTTCCTCACAGAGGAGAGAAGACAGAGGTGGTTTTCTTGGTCTTATATCTGGTGGCCTTCCTTGGCCAACCCTATCACACACTCTGTAATTAGTGACTCTTTCAAAATCAAGTCATATACTCTTCAGATGTCTGAGAAATTCTTCCTTGGAGAAGTATTTTTTTCTGCTTTCTTTTTTAATTTTAATTTTTTTGAGTACCTGTCAGCAGCTCATAATGATTACATTCATTGTGGGAAGTTGGTACATGTACCTTAATACTTTTTCATTCTCTTTCCTCTCCTCCCTCCAACTCTATATCCTCTTCCTTTTGGCAAAAGAGCTATCTCTCTGTTTCTTATTATTTATCTTGTATTTTACACTTTGACTTATTATACTTTGATTTTTTTATGTAAAAGAACACCATGCTGTATGCCATTAAAACTTGTGTGTCTGATATATTCATTTAACGTTATGGTCTCAAGGAGGTTCTTCTGGGAAATCAAATCCAAGGTCACTGTTTTAGTTACTTTCTCATTGCTAAGACAAAATACAGTGACGCCCACAAGCTAAATAGAGAAAGGTTTATTGCAGATCATTGTGCAGGCTTCAGTCCATAGTTGGCTGGTGCCAAGGCAGGGCAGCATGGCTGAGGCATGGCAGATGAGAAACTGTTCATGGCACAGAAGGCAGGAAGCAGAGTAGCATCGAGTGAGAAGGAAGGATTTATAAGTACACCCTTAATGACTCAGCTTTTCCTATCCAATGTCTCTCCCAATATCACCATATCAAATTGATCAGTTGGCTATTCCAGTATCACATACTCATGATCCAGTTACCAACCAAAAGCCCCACTTGGGAGCTTATGAGATTTTAGAGGGACATCTAGATATAAACCGTAACAGTCATGTTTTAGGAAAATTTTGCACTCTGAAAGTACTTGATGCTTTCTTGTTATTGTATTGGTAAGAAAAATAGAGAATGTCTGTGGAAATCAGTGTGGATATTCCTAAAAAAACTAAGATTAGAGATCCCATTCAACCCAGCTAGTCCCCTTCTGGGTATTTTCCCCATATATGCACATATATAGCTAATATAATATGTTACATATAGCTATAATATGTTACATATAGCTATAATAATATATAGCTACATATAATATATAGCTATATATATATATATAGCTATCTATTTGCTATATATATGCATATACATATATAGCAGCACAACTTGTAATACAAAAATCTTGGAAAATATCAAAACGCCCATCAACTGAGGAATGGGTAAAAAGATGTGGCTTTTTTCTAATACAACAGAGTACTACTCAGCCATAAAGAAGGATAAACTGGAGGCTTTTATAGATAAAAGGACTTTTATAGATGAATGGTTGTAACTTGAGACCATACTCATAAGAGAAATAAATAATACCCATATGTGTAAAAATTGTATTGTCTCAGTAGTGTGAGAAACTGAACAAGTAAACAGGATCCAAAATGTGCAATAGATATGGTGAATGGGGAAGAAACTGTTAAAAGAAAAGACAAACTGTGATATGGGGAAGGGGAGAGAAATAAAGGAAAAAAAATACACATATACACAGATAGTTAAGATAGTTATACAGCTGGCTTCTCTTTGTTCCTCAAAATGAATGTTTTGTACTAATATTGTTTATACATGATATCATGCCTACATCCTGTACTCTGAATAATAACTGCAAAACAATATGTAATGTATCAATTATTGTATCTGTCTTGCAACCCACTTTGAAACTCAGTTTCATTGTTTGTTTATCTTTTTTCTCTTTAAAATAAAAAAAAAGAAAAATAGAGATTGAAGTTTTTAGGGCAAGAGTCCAGCCATCTATAATTCTATTGGCCCTGAATCATATAGTTTCTGATGGCAGGGACTTGGTCATCTTGAACATGGTGTCCCCAGGGGTAGCATTTAGTTTATACATAGTATTTGTTATAGGTGTCAATCCCAATTGACTGATTCCTCTGCTTTCTGGACCAGGGGTTTTCCAGCTCCCTCACACCCCCATATTTGCACCTCTCGTACCGTCTGCACTTCTCTTTGATTCATTCATTTACCAGACAGATAGTAAATAATCAGCATGTGTCAGGGCTTTTGCCAGGAAGATAGAAATCCACATATTGAAAAATACCTATTCCAGAGAGTGTTTGACACAAGTACTACCTATGTCACACGTCTCTATTTATTTATTTTTTATTTAAGTTTATTGGTACAATTTAGATATACATAGTGATCATATTTATCATAGGGAGTTTGTATCTATATATGATATATCTTGACTTTTCCTTTTTCATTAATCCCCTCCCCTCCCTACAACCCCTTTCCACTCCTTATTTACAAAGCTTTGTTTCCATTTTATCCTTCTTTTATTGTTTTTCCTTTTCCCTTCTTCCTTCCTTTCCCCCTTTCCCCTTCCTAGTTCCACTTTACTTTTGGAAAATTGCTTCTTATTTTATAATATCTATTTTACATTTTGGTCCATATTTACTCTTTCAGTTTCTCATGCCAGAGAGGCAATATTTACACATGTGTGTCTGATCTATTTTGATTTCCTTTTGTTGCCTAGAATTGCTTTTGCTATTCTAGTTCTCTTCTGGTTCCAAAAGAATTTTGGGAATGCTTTCTCTAGTTCTGTGTGGTGTGCTAATTGTATTTTGATTTGGATTGCATTAAATCTGTATAACAATGTTGGGAATATGGCCATTCTCACTATGTTGGTTCTTCCTACGAAGAACAAGGGATATGTATTTCCATTTACTGATATACTCTTTGATCTCCTTTTTCAGAGTACTGTAATTTTCAATGTAGAGATCTTTCACTTCTTTTGTTAGGTTGATTCCTGGGTATTTAATTTTTTTGGATGCTGTTATGAAATGTGTTGTTTCCTTAATTTCTCTCTCATTGAGTTTGTTATTTTAGCTATTGAATTTTGAGTGTTGACTTTGTATTCGGCTATGCTACTGAATTTGGTTATTAAATATAGAAGTCTTTTGGTGGCATTTTTGGGGTCTTCTATGTAAAGTATCATGTCATATGAAAATAAAAACTATTTAAATTTTTCCTTTTCTATTCTTATTATTTCTTTTTTTTGTCCAAGTGCTCTGGTTAATGTTCCCAGAATTACATTGACCAGGGCTGGTAATAGTGGACATCCTCACCTTTTTATTGATTTTAGAGTGAAAGCTTTCAGTTTTTGACCATTTAGGAATGTGTTGGGTGTTGGTTTATCATAGATGGCTTTTATCACGTTGAGGTAAAGGCTATGTAGTCCAGTTTTCTGTCGGACTTTTTAAAAACATTAATGGCTTTTGGACTTTGTCAAATGTTTTCTGCATCTATTGAGATGATCATGTGATTTATATCTTTGTCTTTGACTATATGATATATTACATTTACTGATTTCTGTGGTAGATGACAACTGGTAGGCAACTTGTAACACCCAACTGAATCAGTGTGCTGCTGGGTATGATGGCCCATCTGAAGATTGTTGCTAGCACCTTAAACAGGGGAAATAAGTAGGATTGTTGGTTCTCCTGTTACTCTTGGTTTTCCTGGAGGAGCTTGTTGAGCTTCTTTCTTGTTTGAATACATCTATTTCTCATCATTGGAGGACTTCGTTTCACTGACAATGGCTGCAGTTTACTTTGGGGAAGCTCTGGTCCTTACTTTGAATATCACCTCCTGGCTCCAGTGTAGATCCCTCAACCTACTGTCACAAGTCCTTCATCCTGCTGGCACGGACTTTCTAGCTTTCATGGCTGACCTTTGGGCCTTCCCAACACAGATCCATGAAACAGACTTGCATGGGACATTGTCGTGTGCTCTAGGCCTCCAGTTAGACTGTTCAGGGCATTATCATGGGCTCCAGGTCTTCAGCTAGATTCAAGACATTGGCATGGAATCTAGAGTCTCAGGTGGATTATTGGGATCTGCAGTGTGTGGACAGATTTCCTTTTGTATACAAATACTTTTTGTATTTGACTCTTTGGGTGACTATTATTAAATAACCCTATAAATTATGTGTTCTGTATTAAATTGTTTCTCTTGCAAATCCTGACTACTACAATTTGTATATGTTGAGCCATCTTTGCATCCTAGGATGAATCCTACTTGGTCATGGTATATAATCTTCTTTGTGATTTGCTATATTCTGTTTGCTAGTATCTTGTTAAGCACTTTTTTTTGGTGCCGGGGATCAAACTCATGACTGCCCACTTGCAAGGCAGGCGCTTATGCCATTGAGCTAAATCCCCAGCCACTTATTAAGCATTTTAGCATCCATGTTCATTAAGGAGATTGGCCCATAGTTTTATTTTTTGGTTGGGTGCTTCTCTGGTTTTAGTAAAGGGTAACAATGAATTCTTGGAATGATTTTGAAAGTATTGCTTCACTTTCACTATCAAAGAGTTTCAGCATTAGTGGCATTAGATCTTCTCTAAATTTCTTGTATAATTCAGCAGTGACACCATAAGGGCCTGGAATTTTCTTTATTGATACATTTTAAATTAGGTTTTCAATTTTATTGACATATCATGTTACTTAGAATTTTTATATCTTCTTGATTCAGTTTTGGAAATTCATATGTATCTGGGAATGTGTCCATTTCTTCTGTGCTTTCATTTTGCTAAGTACAAGTTCTTGAAGTAGGTATTAATGATCTGAATTTCTGCAGAATCCATTGTGATTTCACACTTTTCATTCCTAATTGCTTTGATTTGAGTCTTTTCTTTCATTTTTTTGATATGGTTGGCTAAGTGTTTACTGATTTTATTGAATCTTTCAAAGAACCAACTCTTTAACTCATTGATTCTTTGTATTGTTTTCTTATCCTGAGTTGCATTAATTTCTGCTCTTTATAATTTCCTCTCTCAAGTTTGGGTTTGATTTGTTCTTCTGTTTCTAGAAGTTTGTAGTTAAACATTATGTTGTGTATTTGAGCTCATTCTGTTTTCAAGATGCGAATACTCACTGTTGTAAATTTCCCTCATAAGTTTGCTTTCATTGTGTCTCATAAGTTCCAGTACGTTGTACTGGCATTGTTTAATTGTAGATACTGTGTAATTTCTTCCTCAATTTCCTCTGTGACCTATTGGCTATTCAAGAGGATGTTGTTTAATTTCTCCATGTTTATGGAGGTGTTGTGATTTCTTTTGCAGCTTCTTTCCATTTTCATTGCACTGTGGTCAGATAATATGCATCAGATAATTTTAGCTACTCTGCATTAGCTTAAACATGTTTTATGGGCTAACATATTTCCCATTTTGGAGAATGTACCATGTGCAGCTAATAAGAATGTGTATTTTAATGTTGTGAGGTGAAATACTCTATAAACATCTACTAAGTCCATTTGTTCATAGATTTGGTTTAGTTCTGATATTTCCTTGTTGGGTTTTTGTCTAATTGATTTATAAAATTGTGACAATGGGGTATTAAGTTCTCCCATTAGAAGTGTTAGTGCTTGTTAGATTTTTTCATGTGCAATAACATGTATCTTATATAGTTGGGTGCACTGGTATTTGGTTCGTATGTATTTACTTTATGATTGTTATCACTTCTTGACATTTTCCCTTAACAAGTGTGTAGTGATGTCTTTGTCTCTTTTGATCAGTCTTGACTTGAAGTTCACATTGTCTTGAAGTAGAAAAGCTACTGCTCCTTTTTTCTGGATTACTGTCACATGGAGTATTGTTTTCCATCCTTTGACTTTCACCATATGAATTCTTTTTGAGTTAAATATGGTTTTTTTAAAATGCAGCATATTGTTGGATCTTGCTTCTAGGTACATTCTGCAAGTCTGTTTCAAGTGATGAATGAGACCATTAATATTGGTGGTCTTAAGTGATATGCATTGGTTTATCTTTCTCATATTACTTTCCTTTTGTTGGTTTGATGTCTTTTCTCTTTGTTTAATACTTGCCCTGTCTGGTGGTTTCTTTCAATTGGCATTCTTGTGCATGTGGTCTTCATTTTGTCTTTCTAATATATCCTTCAGAGCATTTTGGAGACCTTGTTTTGCAGCCATGAATTTCTTCAGTTGTTATTTGTCATGGCAGTATCATATTTCTCCACTGATTTTTTTCTTTTGGTATTGGGGATCGAACTCATGACCTCATGCTTGCTAAGCAGGCACTTGTGTCACTGAGCTAAACCCCCAGACCTTCTCCATTGATTTTGAAAATAGTTTTATAGGGTACATCAGTCTCTGTTGGAGGCTTCTTTTAGGGCTTGAAATATGTCATTTCAATTTCTCCTTGATTTGTGGACACGAGGTGAGAAGTCTGCTGTGATTCTGATGGGTTTACCTTTATATGTGATTTATTTATTTTCTCTGATTTTAATATTCTGTTCTGAGTGCCTGAGATCTTGATAATTACATGTCTTGGTGTAGACTATTTTGCTCATGGCTAATTGATGTTTTATATGCCTCACTTATCTGCATGTCAAATTCTTTATCCATGTTTGAGAAGTTTTCTGTTGTTACTTATGGGAAGAAGTTTTTATGGCATATGTGTTATCTCCAGCTTTCTCATTGACTCCAGGCAATCTTCTGCTGTTATTCTTTGCTTCATTTGTAGCCATTGGATGATTTTTCATGTTTCCAAGCTATTTTTAAGATAATTTTCTTTTTGTGGTTGCTAGCCACAATCGTATTCTAGATTCGATATTCTATCATTGCCTTTCTTCAACCTGTTTCATATACTTTAAGTGGAGTTTTTAATACCCTGGATTTCTGTTTGGATCTGTTTCATGAATTCCATTTTTTTTTACTAGGTTTAACATTCAAATTTCCATCATTTTCCTATGCTCCTCTTTTTTTACTTATCAAAATATCTCATTCTCTGCTATAGTTGAGCATAGGTTCAAACACAATAATATCAAACATAACACAATACTATAAAACCATTCAAGAGAATGAAGGAATTACAGGGCATTCTGAACCAAATAACTATGATCAATGGCTACTATAATATCTCATTTTGAATAAAGAGATTTGTCTATACTATCACATACATTAAAATCCAAATAAGACACAACATAATAGAACTGATGGTAATAGCAGAGTAGAAGCATGGTGGGACTTCTAAGCAAGATGATATTAAATCAGCAATGGCTGCCATAATGTTTGTTTTCTGCAAAATAGCTTTTCATACCATCATACATAATAAAGTCAAATAAAACAGAATAAAACCATTCCAACTGATGAATGAAAACATTGAAAGGCTTCAAAGCAATGAAATGGGAAATCATGATTACCCTAAAATCTTATATACTCTTAGCAACTCTCATACTAGGGACACTATACAGTATTTACACATTTGATTTTGGTTTATTTTGCTTATGAATATGGTCTCAAGTTGTGTCCATTTATTTATAAATATCTCAATGTGATCATTCTTTATAGCTGAGTAGTACTCCATTGTATAAAAATGCCACAACTTTTTTATCAATTCCTCAGCTGATTGGCACATAGTTTATTTCCAAGATCTGGCTATTACAAATTATGCTGCTATAAACATGGGTGCACATATATCACTGTGGTAGGATGTTTTCAGTTCTTCTGGGAATATGCCTAGAAGCGGAATAGATGGGTCAAATGGGACTTCCAAACCCAACTTTCTGAGGAATCTCCAGACTGCCCTCCGCAGTGGTTGCACCAGTCTACACTCCACCAACAGTGCAGAAGAGTTCCTTTTTCCCCACAGCCTGTCCAGCACTTGTTGTTGGTAGTGTTTTCTATCCTAGCCATTATTTCTGGAGTGAGATGGAATCTCAGTGTGGTTTTAATTTGCATTTCTCTCATGACTAATGATGATGAACATTTTTTCATGTATTTATTTTCCATTTGTATTTCTTCATCTGAGAACTGTGTATTCATTTCAGATGCCCATTTTTGGATTGGGTCTTTGAATTTTGAGGGTCTGACTTTTTAAAATTCTTTGTAAGTTCTAGACAGAAGTCCTTTGAGGGACAGCCTATTAAGATTTTTTCCCAATTTGTGGGTTTTCTTTTCAATATGCTGGAAATTTCTTTGGACATGCAGAAGCTCTTTAATAAGATATGGTCCCAGGTATTGATTCTGGAAATTATTTCCCATGCATTTTGATTCTTGTTCATGAATTCTATCTACCCCTATGTATTCAAGATTTTTGTCTACTTTGTCTTCCAACAAATTTAGTGTTTCTGTTTTAATATTTAGATCTTTGATCCATTTAGATTTTACTTTAGTACATGATGATAGGCATGGGTCTAGTTTTAGTCTTCTGTATATGGATAGCCAATTTTTCCAGCACCATTTGTTAAAGAGACTGTCATTCTTCCAGCGAGCATGTTTGGCCCCTTTATCAAAGATAAGGTGGTTGAGTGAGTTTGTGGTTGTGGTTGTATCTTCCAATCTATTCAGTTGATCTTCGGGTCTGTTTTTATTCCAGTATCATGTTGATTTTATTATTGTAGCTTTGTAGTATAATTTTAAGTCGGGGATTGTGATGCCTCCTTCCTTGCCTTTGTTGCTTCGAATTGCCTTTGCTCTTCTAGGTCTCTTCTGGTTCCAGATGAATTTTAGGAGTGATTTCTCTATATCTATGAGATATGTTAGTGGTATTTTGGATTGGGATTGAGTTGAATTTTATAGTAATTTTGAGACAATGGCCATTTTCACAATATTTGTTCTCCTATCCATGAACAGGGTATGACTTTCCATTTTCTGAGGTCCTCTTCGATTTCCTTTTTCATGGTATTATAATTTTCCTTGTATAGCTCTTTTACTTCTTTCATGAGATTAATTCCTAAGTACTTCATTTTATGCATGCTAGTGTGAAGGGTGTGGCTTCTCTCATTTCTCTTTCAGTATGTTTGTTGCTAGTGTATAGGAATGCCATTGATTTTTGTGTATTGACTTTGTATCTGGTACATTGCTGAATTTATTTATTACATCTAGGAGTATTTCAATAGAGTTTTGGTGGTCTTCTATGTAAAGTATGATGTCATCTGCAAATAATGATAATTTAACTTCCTCTTTTCCTATCCTTACTCCTTTTATTTCTCTCTCTTGTCTAATTGGCTAGTATTTCCAGTACTATGTTGAATAGGAGTGCTGATAGGGGACATCCTTGTCTTGTGCCTGACTTTAAGGTAAAGGCTTTCAGTTTTTGGCCTTTTAATATGATGTTGGCTGTTGGTTTGTCATAGATGGCCTTTATCATATTGAGGTAAAGACCTTCTATTCCAATTCTCTGTAAGGTTCTTATCATGAATGAGTGTTGGACCTTATCAAAAGCTTTATCTGTATCTATAGAGATGATCATGTGGTTCTTACTTTTGGATCTATTGATATGGTGGATTATGTTTATTGATTTATGTATGTTGAACCATCCCTGCATTGCTGGGAAGAATCCCACTTGGTCATGCTGTATACTCTTCTTGATGATTTGCTGCATCCTGTTTGCTAATATTTTATTGAGAATTTTTGCATCTATGTTCATTAGAGAGATTGGCCTATAGTTCTCTTTTTTAGTTGGGTCTTTCTCAGGTTTTGGTACTAGAGTAATATTTGCTTCCAGGAATGACTTAGGAAGAATTGCTTCCCTTTTAATTTCATTGAAGAGTTTGAGGAGTGTGAGAATTAAGTCATCATTGTATTTCTTGTAGATTTCTGCAGTGAATCCATCTGGACCTGGGCTCTTCTTTGTTGGCAAGGACTTAATTACATTTTCAATTTCATTAGTATAAATTGGATTATTCAGCAGGTTTTTTTACATATTTTTTTTATTTAAAAGAGAATAAAACAAAAGGGGGTAGTACAGAGCAGATCAGAAGAGGACAACATAGGCAACACAGTACTTTACATTAAGTCAACTGGACATCAACAGTATCTAACGCCATATCTCTAACTCTGCTATAGTTGAGCATAGTTTCAATTACAATAATATCAAACAAAACACAATAGTATAAAGTCATG
>PVJX010026625.1:0-25644 GCA_004027295.1 Dolichotis patagonum
TTTTTTTTTTTTTTTTTTCAGAAACCTCCTGAGCCTGGTCTTTACCAGCAGGCTTTTTATCTGCCTTTTGGTCTCTTGGGCTCTGACCAGAATCTTCCCCTATAGAACAGCCTAAGCTGTTTTAGCTCTGTGCATTTAGGCAACAGCTCTGAACCTTTTTAAACTCTTTCCACAAGTCATTTTTAAAGGCTCTTGAACCACATGGCCAGGTACAGTTGTCACAGCAATAACCCCACTCTTATTACTAAATTGTCTTAGTCATTTTTTACTCATTGCTGAGACAAAATATCTGATGCCTAAAGTTAAAAAATAAGTTAGAAGTTTTAGTCTACACTCAGTTGGCTCTAAGACAGGGTTATATGGTGGGGCTGCAATTCATGGCGGCCACAAACAGCAAGACACAAACCGACAAGAGAGTGAGACACCTTTTCCCCACTGTTATACTATATGCTGGCTCTACTCCTAGGTGAGTATAACACTCACACCACAAATCTGAGTGCTAGACAAACAAACCAAACACAAATTCTAGCTTTGGCTGCATCTATGATTGCATGATGCTTGAGAGCCACTGACATAAACCATGACATTCTCTAAGTTCCATTCCTCCCATCATAATAGCTTTACTATATAGGTATCATCTCTAAGCGGAGGAAGGTTATTTTGCAGTGTGTTGTTTGTACTGAAAACACATTTGCTCCTCATCCTTATCTCTATACTAGCACAATGTAGGTCTCAGTGCGGACTCCCACCCAGCTCCTCCATCCCACTTCTCATTTCCACTGAGTAAGAGCTCTAGACATCACAATCTCTTTTCTTTCTCTTTCTTTTCCCCATATTTCTCTTTCTACTGTATTCGTTGTCTAATAACAATAATACTCATCAGCAAGAAGTTTATTTACACTAACAAATTAAATTTAATCACAGGTATTTTTAGATTGGTCAGAAAACAAAGGACCACTGTTATATTTTGCTTTGAATATCACAGCCTCTTTTCAACTAAGATTATTAGCAACTAGGCCCATGCTGCTTTAATGCCAGGTATGCAGCTGGACATTTGCAAATGAATCACACTCAGGTGCTTGAGGAGTCAAGCTCTCAGAGGAGACAAGCAGTCAGTGATTAGTGGTAATACTGCAAGCTTTTACTGCCTGAATTCACCTGGGCTCTGGGAATAGGAAGACAGCAGCTGTGGCTCAACTAGTAACCATATGCTGTGGTAGCAAACTGATTAATCACCAATACTATGGTGGTGAATGGTGTCAGTGACTACCAGTAATTTTCCTAAGAAGCTGTCCTAAGGCCTGGACCAGAGTGTACAATGAATGCTTGTAGAAGAAGATGTGTGCATGTGCATGTGTAGCAGATCCTCAGAGGATCAAGGAGGAAGTTACCTAAACTTCCTGAAGTTGCTAGTCAAGGAAGGCCTTACTCACAGAGCAGCTCAATTGCAAACTAAAAAGTATATAAAGATAGAAATGATGTTCTAGACAGAGAGAGCAGCCTGTGCAAAGATGGAGAAAGAGGATTTCAAAGAGCTGGAGTGTCCAGAGAGCAAGCAGTGGTCAGCTCTGCTGCAGCAGATATGAGCTCTTAGGAGGCATGGAACTGGGCTGGGAAAATGCAGTCAGCTCTTGCCTTGGCCTGAAGCCCCTCTGCATCTGGGAAGGAAGCACATTTCTGGTCTTGTACCTTTAAGCTGTGTCTGAGCTATCTTCCTTAGCTACCTAAGGTTAGTTATTTAACGTGATTTCCACAGCCTTGAGCATCTTCGGGAGGACAGAGTGGGGACTATTCACCTGCACACGTGCATTCCTCTGTAAAAAAAAAAAAATTACTAACTGCCCTATTACTCACAGATAGCTCCCTCAAATCTTTAAGGAAGCCTTTGACTAATTTGTAGTAAGTCTGCAACTTAAAAACATTCAAGTTGCAAACTTTCATAGGTGTACTATATATGACTCACTTTGTTGGATTACAAACAAATCCAACTTATGAATGCTCTCTTGGAATGGAAGTTGTTCACAAAGCAGGGACTTACTGTAGTTACTAATAAAACAACCTTATAATTGAGACCATAACAAAAGGCAAATACCTTAAACCACCCTTGTAATGTTATGTCTCTACTGAACCCAAGGATGGAGTTACTCCAAAAGTCACAGCAGGGAACCTCCTGCAAGGGAGTGCCCTACACCCTCCAAGATGGAGCCAGTAGGGTATTCCAAAGACAGAAGCACTAAGCACCAGGATGATCAGCCCAAGACACTTATTAAGGATCTTCCTTACAGTGAGACAGCAGCAATCAGTCCTGGCAAAGGACAGTGACAGAAAGAGGAGTTCTACCTATATATGTGCACAATGAGGGAGTGGGGTTATGGAGTTTATAGGGAGAAGGAATTTTTCTCATGACCACTGAAAGGTGTTTCAGGTAACAACCTAAATACCTTTATCCTCAAATACCTAGTAATGTTCAAGGCTAAGGATTGGGTTAAAAAATATGCAGCTGTCCAGATCATGAAGTAGTCAAGGTACTTTGTATTTTTTGTTCAGGACAGAGAAAAAGGTGAAGAACATTGAGGAAATCCATGTTGGCCAAATTGGCCAACATCTGACCAAAAGCATAACTGATCCAAAACCTTCATGCTGCAAATCATGTTTTTCTAGAGTTTATGTGATAGTCTAGACAAAATTCTGTCTTTCTAAAAAGTAGTCAAGTTATGCAATATAGTTGAAATACTGTTGATCCTTGTTTCAATTAGATTTCTGTATCCTCCCAGTTCACTGCTATTCAGGTCAGTCTCCCTCATCTCAAACAAGAAAAAGATTATGACTTCACTTTTATTATTTAGGTGACGCAAAATATCACCTAAATGGGACTTGAGTTCCCATCAAGTTTTGATTTTGTCAAAGAAGCATAATCCCCGTTCTCTTAAAAGCTCATTCCAAGTAGTCATTCTTCTACAGCACAGTTTATCAACTACTCAAATATTATTTTTCTTATGATACAGGGTCTCACTATGTAGTTCAGGCTGGCATTAAACTCACAATGTAGCCAGGGTAGCTTTGAATAGATGGCAAGGGCTGGGGATTTAGCTCAGCAGTGTAAGTGCTTGCCTTGTGAGTGCTTGGTTGTGAGTTCGATCCCTGGTACTGATTAAAAAAAAAAAGCCCACACCAAAACAGATGGCAATTCTCCTGCCTCCTACTTCCAAATGCTGGGATTATAGGTGTGTGCTACCACACTCAGCTGCAACTGCTCAAACATTTTAAGATTTAACCAGCACAAACTTTTAAAACTCACTCTTATTTGCCTTTAATGAAAACTCATGTGTTTAGTTCTGGAAATGATTTGAGCTGGCCAGACTTCACTGTAGGTCATGGGTAGCAGAACTGGCTGAAGATGAACTTGCAAAAGTGAGCCCAAGGTTAACTCCAAGTTAACCTCTGCCTTGGAGCATGTAACACAGTAGGTTGAAGATTATATGAAAATGATTTGCTACTAAAATATACTCAGTCCTTTAAGGGAGATTTTCTTTCCATGATCCTTTCACTTTAGGTCCCAAAGTCTCAAATGAAATATAAGGTTTAACCAAACTAACAGGTCAATCACCATCAGGAGTCCAAGAATTAAAGACAGAAAGAACTTGCCTTTGAGAAACTCCAGGTGGAAACAGCTGAATATCAAAGTCTGAAGTTGGCCTCCCCAATCAGGAGAAAGGTAGACAGCAAGAGAGATTCTTGAAGACAACCATTGGCCAAGTTAGTAAGGAAAACTTAGTGAATGAATATAAGATACAGCCTGTGGTATGTCATTTTCGATCACATTGATACTTTGAATTTTTTCCCTCAGATCCATTCCTGTTTGTCCTTTACATACATTAATCTCATATTTTGTGTGCATAAATTTGGAGCAGTAATGTCTCTAAAGAAAATGATGCCATGTGGTACCTCTTTCCTGAGCAAAGGCGAAATATGACTGACATTAAGTACACAGTGTCAAAACCATCTATCTGAATACGTTTGTCCATACTTCATGTCTGTAAAATGGTATTGGTGTTAATGAATGTTCTCCTTAGGGTAGACCCCTTCCTGCTCCCCACCTCCTGCACAGGATTTTCCATATACTCTGACTCATGTTGCCCTATTTTAACAAGCATGTGTTGAACATGTTATAAGACAAATGATGGCATGGGTTGAATACTGTACCTCAAAGGCCTCATGTACCACGGTGAGGTTTTAGGAAACTGATTGAATCATGATTGCTGTCAGAAGGTGATGTCTGGTCAGTAGAAGTGGGTCACTGGGAGTGTATGCCTTCCAGCTTCTAGGTTGAGTACTAGGACGTGGTACTCAACCAGTAACTGTATGCCCAGGGTTTTCTACCATGTCATTTCTCTGTTTAAGTGTTGGAGACCACTATGAAGCACCTCTGAGCAGGATTTAAAATTAACTGATTGGCTTTCTATGTTTATCTGTGAATCTGTCCTAGGCCTTGGCCCCTTGTCTGGCAACGGGAGCTGATTCATAGTAAGTGAACCTCTATGAATCACTGGTCCTGGCTGAGGCCTGTAGTGGCCTGTGAGGCCAGAGATACCTCAAAGGGCAAGATAAGATCACAGCTGTGGACACTTGGCTCAAATATTAATTAAGTAGATAGAGACTGCTGCTGAAGGAATTAGTCCTACAGCCTCACTCCTACCATGTCTTCATGATAAAAAGTTCTACTGAATTGACTTGATTCATTACTTGGAGACGTCCTTGAAGTGACTCCCAAGGTCCTGCTCATTGCCTGTGCTTTCCTCAATTTCCCTGCCCCTTGCTGTTGTACCTATTAAAAACAGGCAGTCCAGAAAAGTCTTTGTCTTAGCCCTCAGAGTCTCAAGCTCAGCTAAAGGGTTTTGACCCACCAGGAGCCCTAAAATCATACCACTTGTCTCATTTTACTTAAACCTCTGCCATACACTTATTTGGGAGATCGGGGATCTAGGTCAGGATCCGATATTTAAACCTGCTGAACATGGATTGAAACTTCTGAAAAGTGAGCCAAAATAAACCTCTTCTTGCTTAAATTGTGAGCATTGGGTATTGTGTCCCAGTGTTGGGAAATGACTAAGACAAATGGTATAAACATGTAGAATATTGAGCCCATTATGTAAAAGAGCCATCTCTCCTTTGAAAAATCAGATAAACTCTAAAGAACTCACTCCTTATGGGAGGAAAGTAGCCTACAACTTGGAACATACAACTTTTAAGTCATTTGTGAGAGCATGAAGGAGGCATATTAATAATTATGCTGGATAATAGGAACACAATCCCATAAGGAGAACAGATCTGGAGAACTGAAGGACCTTTGTTAGCTAGCAACAAGAGGAGACATGAGTTTGCACACCTGGAGCAGGAAATGGTATAACAGGAATTAGTGGCACAGGAATTAGGATTCTATTAGGTAGTATGGACAGCAATGCCAAAATGGTGCCTGGAAGTCCATAATGAGTCTGCTGCAAAAATATCTGGCAGGTGTCCTTTTGGCTGCTTGGGTCCTCCCCAGAACATTATCAGGCAGGCTACTGGCTTAAGGGCCCATGGTCCTTGCATGGACACTATGGGAACACTGCATTGATTGAACCCTAAGAAACATAAAATCTCCTGTAAGGTAGAGATTGTATTACTTGGATTAACTGGAAAACCTGTAACACCCAACTGAACTGAATCAGCATGGTTCTGGTTGTGGATGGTCTACCTGAGGATTGTTGCCAAAAGCATAAAAGGAGAACTAGAGAGAAAGGTGGTATGCTGTTGATTCTCCTAGCAAAGCTTGTCATGCTGGCTTTCCTCATATGAACTCAGCTATTCTCATTATTAAAGGAGTTTGGGTCCTCCTGGTTGCTGAGAATGGCTGCAGTATCCTTCAGGGGACCTCTGGTCCTTAATTTGAGCATTGCTTCCTAGCCCAACTGCAGATTCCTCAGCCTTCTGGCACAAATCCTTCATCCTGCTGTTGCAGACTTTCTATTCCACCACTGACATTTGAGCCTTCTCAGTGCAGATCCTTGATACAGACTTACATGAGACATTATCATGGGCTCTAATTGGAGTTATGGAGGACATTGCCATGGGATCCAGGCCCTCAGATAGATTCTTTCGGTCTGTAGTGTGTGGACAGGCCTCTGGCATTCTTCTGCATTTGACTCTTTGGGTGAATGTTATAAAATAACCTTGTAGATTATATGTCCTGTATTAAACTGTTTTCTTTGTAAACCCTGACTATAACACATGGGTACTAGAGCTAGAGTACAGGAGATCTATATCTAGGTCAATCAACAAATGCAACCTTTGAGAGTGGACTTTAAATCCTTCTCTAGGACTCTCCACACATTTTCATTGATCCTTCCACAAGCTTTAGTCCTAGTCCAATGCCAAAGTGTGTGTGGTACAGTCTGTATCTTGGGAGAGAAAACAATAAGGAAGGAAACTGGGTTTGGAAGAGTCAAAAAAGACTTCAAGATGACCAAATGGGAAAAGGGAGAGAGAAGGGAAGACACCCAGTAGGAGTAGCATGAATGAAGTTCAGGGAAGGATGAACTGGCATTTGCAGGGAGAGCTAGGAGAACCTGCTTTTTAGGAGAGTCATACTAAAGAGACAGGAAGGAAGCGGAGTAAAAGTGTCAGGCAGGGTTCTGTGGAGAAGTTGGCTGTGTGAACACAGCCAGCAGGATTAGAGAAAGGAGAGATACCCCCCACTGCCTGTTCCCCAAAAGCTGCAGGTCCACTTTTGTGGCCAGGACTCAGTGTTGCAAATCCAGGTGTGTTGGAGCCCTGGAGTATCCCTTGAGACTCTCAGCCTTTGTTCCAAGTCTTGATTTTGCAGCTTGAACCTGTCCTCACCTCATCCTGGGTATGGTTCTGAGTCCTGTCTTTGGTATTGGTGCTCCAGACTCTCAGTCTCTGCCCAACCGCTACTGCTTCTAACATGACAAGTCTCAGGCAGGCAGAAGCACCAGGTCCAACTCCCTCAAGCGATTAGTCCCCAAGTTATAGATTATAATTAGCTGCACATACTTGTGTAGGTAAGTTATGAAGCAAAACAATGGGAACTAGAATATCATCAGTGCTTCCTGTGAGTCCCTGTCATCTCAAGCTCTTACCTCTTCTCTTCTATACTCTAATCAATATATAATTAATACATACTCTAATACCTAATATGCATACTAATGTTTACACACACCTATTTCATAATGTTTAAATCAAGTTAAACATATCTCTGTCCTCAAATATTTATGGTGAACTTTCAAAATCTTTTCTTCTAGCTTTTGATATGTGAGTACACAATCATTATCTACAGTCATCTTAGTTTGTAATACCACATCAAAACTTTTTTATCGTATCTAACTTAAATTAGTATCCTTGGCCTTGAAGTTCATATAAATCTTTTTTATTTTATAGGCTTCTAAACCTCCACCTTATGTTGCTGATTATACCATATTGATATTACATAGTATGGCTCATACATGCTCACTCCTAAGTGATTTCCCACTGATTAAATTTCAATTTATTTCTCCATCCTATCAATGAAAATTTTTTGTCTTTTAAAAAATTGACTTTTAATGAGATTCCATCATGGAGTAATAAAGAAAAAAGGATTCTCTGTTGCTTTGAGGCATTTGCCCAGGTTAGTGGCTGCACTGCCACACAAGGAGGTAACGAGCACCCCAAAGCCATGGGAATATAACCTAAACAAGATAGCAAACAGTTGAAAGAAGAAGTTAGGGCAGCTAGGGAGGCACTGTTCAGTAGAGAGGCCAGGGGCTCTTTCCTCAAATGAAAGGTTACACTTTTGCCCACTTCTATGCCTTTTCTCTCAACTCTTGGGAAAGAAAAGCCAGCCTGAAAGGGCCAGGGATTTAGATCAGCAGCATAAGCACCTGTCTGGTGAGTGTGAGATCATGAGTTCAAACTGTAGTACAACCCCCCCCCCAAAAAAACCCAACCAATCAAACAAACAAAAACACCAAAAAAACCAAAACAGAAACAAAACCAGCCTGAAAGAAGAAAAAGTTGCTCTGGCCAAGGTGACTCAACATCACTTTTACCTGATTTCATATCCTTGTTTCACCAGTCACTTCAAACCCCATCAGCTGCTACTTGATACACACACACACATACACACACACACACCCTATTTCTTTGTCATTCTCTGGCTCATTCTCTGACAGACCTCTCCCAAATTCCTTCCCTGGTACCCCACCCATCTGTGGCATGGCTCCTTCCTCTGAGCCCCACAGTCTCAGAACTACATGGAGTGGCAGATGTTTGTTGCAGTCTCAACTTTGTGGTTTCTAAATCAGGATCCTGCTTCTTCACTTCAGTGGCCCCAGCACCTGGATTATGAGAAAGCTGTGTGAAATGAATGCCTACTTAAAAAATAATAGTAAAAGAAATTAGAAAGATTTAGTGAACATCAGATTTCCTTGGGTCCAGACTGAAGAGAACTTAGCTCTGGGTAACTTTATTATGTAATTATGCCAGAAGTTTTTCTCAGCACTTTCCATTCAGTTGTCTCTGTGTCCATGGTGTACCACATAAAATCACCACTTTATTACCACTTCTCCCACGCCAAAAACCTATGGCACATCTCAATGAGCAACTCTCAATATTGGCAAAGATCTAAAGTACTTGTTTCTGCTTTCTCATTCAATGAATATTTATTAAGCAGCTATTATGTTCAAGGAACAGTCTCTTGTGCCAGTCCCCTTGAGACCCACTGCAAGGACAAATAAAGGCGCTATTATAAATGTACATACAGACACTGAATAATGATGGGGGAGGATGCATCCAGCTTTACTTCTGCAATTTTTGCTTTCAAAATTTTTTCATCCTGTCCCAGATTTCCCCACACCTTTTAAACTTTTATAACTTGGGCTGTCAGCATGGAACAAGCAATCTAGAAACAGCTTTTTAAAAAGCCTATTAAAGTTTAGGAAAACTTTGTTCTTTCTGATAGCTCCTACACCTAATGAGAAGTGGCTGCAACACCAGAGAAGGAAAGCAAACCAGAAGACCTTGTATTAATAAACAAAAAATAAAGAAGTATGGCTAGTCATCCCCTCTAAATGGTCAAATGAGGAAGGTGTTTGTTGAGGTGGCTGTGTTGCTACACAGACCAGAGTGGATGTTACAAGCTTATTTACTTCATAATTATTTATCATATTTTACCTATATGTTCATGCATTTTTGCATTGTTATATTTCACGGTAAAAATAAATGAAAAAGAAAAGGGAATAAGCAAGTGTTTTCAATGAGTACAAGGCTTTTTTTTAGAGTAGTAAAAATGTTCTAAAATTATGTAGTGATAGTTGCATAGATCCATGAGTAGACTAAATAGCTTTAAGTGGTACACATTAAAAGGAGAGAATTTTGCAGGGCACTGCTTATGCATGTCTATAATCCCAACATATGGAAAGCTGAGACAGGAGGACTGCAACATCAAGGCCAGCCTGGGTACCTGACTCAAAATTTAATAAAAAGAAAGTGGTCTGGGAATATAGCTCATTGTGAGGGTCCTTCAATGCCTAGTACCACACATATGCAAAAATAAATAAAATAAATAAAGGAGGAATTCTATGTGTGTCAATTACAACTCAATAAAGTTATTTAAAAATACTTTCCTGGCACTCCATCCTTCCTTTCTTTCTTGATTTTCACGAATTGGGTTTTATAAATTTGTGAGTCTGTGTTAAATTGCCTCATCAATCAACCTGTGTCCTATAATTTAATTTTTAGATTTTTTCATGTTCTTGATATTTTTACTGTATTTTGTCAAAAATCATTTGGAAATCTGTGCAATATTCATTAAATAGTATACCATTGTTGGTGATTTTAGAAAACTGCATTATTGAAAAACTTTATAAAGAGCAATGTTGGAAGCAGTTGAAACTGGAAATTGAACACATGTGCAGGGCTGCAGCATGGCCAGGGCCCACCTGAGAACAAAGAGATCTTTCAAAGGGCAAGATAAGGTCACAGCTGAGGACACCAGGCTCCAACTCCAATTAACTAAAGAAAGACTGCAGCTGTAGGCATTTCCCTCCTGTACTGAAATGCAACATGGAGATCTTCTCATAAGGTAGTCTCCTAAATTAAACAGAATTTGTTACTTGGCAAAGTCCTTGAACCATTCCCAAGGTCTGTCAGTTTCCTGTGGTTTTCATTCTAACCCCTTCCTTGAATATTAAATAAATACGGGCTGCCCAGAGACATTCCCTGTCTTAGCCATCAGAGTCTTGAACTCTTCAAAGGATTTTGACCCTCCTGGAGCCCTAAAATCATACCACCTGTCTCATTATTTTAAGCCTTCACTGTACACTTATTAGAGAGATTGGTGATCTAGGCCCGGTCCCCAATAGAGCAAGACATTTAAATTCATCCCCACAAAAATGAGAGATGAATAGAACAAATTAATAATAAAACTCAAATTTTGTGTAAGATTTGATTTTGAAATTCTGTAATTATATTGTGGACTACAAGGATTTATGTCCATTTAGATTTATGGGAGCAACCTTTTATTGAAAAACCTATTATTATATTTGATTGGACAGCACACATCTTCCACTCCAGAGCCAGGAAGTGATGCTCAGTATAATGATCAGAGCTCCCCCAAAGTGAACTGCAGCCACGCTCAGCAACAAAGTCCCAAGCTTCTCCAATCATAATGCCCAAATTCAAGTAAGGGAAGCCAGCATGACAAACTTCTTCAGGAGAATCAACAGCACCAAACTATAACAACACTTAGGAGAACCCACAGTGCTAGCTCTTCCTCTTCACCTCTCTTGTTTATGCTGACAACTTTCCTCAGGTGAGCCATCTACATTCAGCACCGTGTTCATTCAATTCAACTGGCATTAAGTTGACAACTAGTTTTTAATGAGTAATACAGGCCTATGGACCTTACTTGTCTCAAGGTTGTCTCATTCTCCTCATAGACTAAAATGTCATTTTTGAGGAGAAGTCTCGCATACAAAAGTTGAAAGGGAGTCATCCCCTGAAACCTGGATAAGTTTCTGGCCTGTAAAAGGACCACTGGTAGGAACTGTTGTTAAGGGACCCCATATTTCTGTGCTGGCCTGAGCAAGTTTCTTTTGAGTATCTCCTTAGCCTGTTTTACCTGTCCTGATGATTGGGACTACCAAGCACAATGAAGCTGATCTCAATGTCCAAGGTTTTTGAAACTGTAGCTTTGAAGTAGAATGCAAGCCCATCATCACTTTGGAGATTTTGTGGCACTCCAAATCTTAGAATAATATCATGGATAAGTGCCTTGATCACTTTTCGAATGAGAATTAACCAGGAAAAGAGGAACTGATTGTGTTGGCCTCCTGGCATATGAGTGAAACCAATCTACCGGTTTTTTTCCTGGGTAACTGTCTTGATATTGTACTCTTGACAGTTTTAATTGGACATTTCGAGGATTGGTCCTCAGACATACTTTATATCCTTTAATCACTTGTTGTGTCACTTTATCTAGTCTCCCCAGAAAGGACTTGGTAACTAAAATAAGGGCTTTTTCCCCTTAAAGTGACAAATATCACAGAGAATATTGATTATTTTTGATACCAAGCTTCTAGTTAGAAAGAGATGACCCTTGGGGGGTAGCCTACTATCTTTTATTAGAATTAAGGACCAATCCCTGGCTCTTAGCATGTAGAATTTTTAAAAATCAGAATAAACAGGTGAAAATCAAAGTTGCATATGTAAACACCATATTGTCTCACTAGTGTAATACACTGAAAGAGTAAGACCCAAAAGTTACCATAGATATAGTAAAAAGGAAAGAAATTGCCCATGGGGAAATTATATTGCTTGATCAACCTTGCGTGCCTGTATCTGGTAGCCTGAGTAATTACATTGAGGATAACAATATGCAGTGTAACAACCATTGTTAAATTCCTATCACCTTGTTTTGAAATCCTGTATCATTATCTTTTGTTGCTGTTATTTTGCTTTTGTTGTTGTTTTTTAATTGTTTGTTTGCTTCTTGATCTTCTGGGATTTTTTTGTCTTTAAAATAAAAATAAATAAATAAATAAATGACACAGGTAAGCTAGTAGGTAATAGACCAGCAGGCCACAAGAGGGGGCACTCTACCTGCTGAGAAGCAGCTGTCTTTGCCTCCTCATGGGATGTTTTTCATAGTCCACAGCAATAGGTTCTGTTCCTCTCTGGTGTCCCAGACAATGAATAACTTCCACTTTTCAAGGCAGATGAAGAGCTTCATTGAGTTGTAGAATCTCTGGGGCATATTTTATGGGAAATCCATTAGAGATTAACAGGACTTGTTTCTTCCAGATTGTAGCATGGGCATGAACCACATGAAATATATACTTAGTATAAATATTTACTCTCTTATCTCTTGTCAGTGTCAGTGCTTGGGTGAGCGCAATCAGCTTTTTCTTTTGAGTGCCTGTATTGTGAGGAAATGGGTCTTACTCTAACACTCATATGGTCAGTCACTGTATAGCCGCCTTTTTTAGTCTGTCCTGCACAGAGGAGCTATTGTTAGTGAACAGCTCATCTTTTGCGTCACTGAAAAGGTGATTAGTTAACACTTTTTTTTTAAACTGTTGGGTGGGCGTTAGAAGCTCTATACAATTGTGTTCACTTTCTTCGAGCTCTGGGAGTTAGGCAGGAAATTGGCAGGGTTAAGGCTTTGACAGGTTTAATATTTACATCTGGTACTTCTAACAAGAGAGACTGATATTTTAAAATTTGCTCATCAGAGACCTGGTGTGGTCTGCGGCATTAAGAAGTCTCTTGATATTGTTGGAGGACTTGACTATGAGAATCCTCACTTGGGTGAGCTTATGAGTCTCAGGAACTAATGTCTGTTTTTGCTAAGGCCACTCCCTGTCTCTTAGTTAAGAACAGAGTATATTTGTCTTGAGTTGGGAACTTCTCACAGGACCCTTTTGAGTACCTGGAAAGTCTGTTGCATCTCCGGGCTTCAGACAAAGAGATGAATCCTTATGTCCTGGGGCTGCTTACAAACCTATAAAAGGGGTCTGGTCTTTTAAAAAGCATATTGTAGAATCTAAATTTTGTAAAACCTCTTTTTTTGTAAAACTCTTAGGAAGGCTCTCAGCTGTTTAGTATATTTTGGCAAAGGAAAGTTTAGGATGTGTTGTATTTTTTTCAAACTTAGTCCCCTTTTGTCCTGAGAAACGAGCAGCCCTAAATTGGATTGATGGATTTGGGTCTTCTCCTAGAATACTTCATAACTTTGGAAGGGTAGTAAGTTAAGGAGAGACTCAGTTTCTTCCTGTACTTAGATCTCTGTATCCCACAGAGCATCAAATCATCTACATATTGTAAGAAAGTGATGCTCTCTTTTTTTTCCACTCTAGAAGGTCTTGCGCGAGGGTGAGGCCAAAAAGATGGGAACTATCTTGCAATCCCTGGAGGAGTCTGCCCAAGTCAGTTGTCCCATTTCTGTAAATGGATCCTCAAAGGCAAAGAGATTCTGACTCTGGGCTGCCAAGAGAATATAAAAGAAGGCACCCTTAAGATCTAAGACTGAAAAACATCTGGCTGAGGTTCAACTCTGTGTCAGTAAAACATAGGGATTGGACATGACAGATGTAGAGGCACTACCACTCCATTAATGAGGCACTGGTTTTGAACCAATCTCATTTTACTAGGTACCTTTTTGATTCTGATGATAGGGCTATTATAGGAGCTGACAGTCTCTCGTAAGAGTTTCTGTTTAAGTAGTACTTGGACTTTAGTCTTTTTCTCACTTTGTGGCAAATAGGGTCTTTGAGATGAATCTGAAGTGGCAAAGCTGTCTTCATCCTCACTGTGTGTCCGTATGTCCATACATGTGGATCCACCTGTAATTTTTGGAAGGTAGAGAATTCCTCCTCAGGTGTGTCTAGGAGGAAGCAGGATGTGAATCTGAGCTTTGGACAGTAAGTCTCTTTTCAACAAAGGAGTGAAGGTTTTAGGCATTATCAGCAAAGAGTGCAAGAAATGTAATTTCTCCTAGGTGCATGCCAAAGATTTAGAGAAGAATCTTTCCATGGGGCATCCTGAAATATCTTGTACAGCAGCCGTGTACATAAAGTATGGTCTGTGGGAGAATGTAACTACAGAGAAACAGGCATTAGTATTTATCAGAAAGTTTATGAGCCTTCTCCCCACTATTAAATCAGCCCAGGGCTCTGCTGTTTGAACAAGAGTGAGGGAAATCTGACTGTAAAGCCCCAGTGACACTCATTGGGAGTTACTCTAGCTCCAAAGAGGGCACTGACTCTTGGGGATTCCCCTTGCAGGTGGGGCAGGGACTAGGAGGCTTATATGAGCTCCTCACCTGTTGGGTTCCCTCCCATTGGATGCAATCCTTTTGAAAGTTTCTGGCTTTTTACAATAACAAAGTTTGGACGTGTTTATTGGGTGGCCCTAGAGAATGGTAATTAGCTCTTGATGTCTCTTTTTTCCTACCTGTTGAATTTCCCTGTCCTTATTGTAAAAGATCTTTGTAACTTCTCAGAGACAATCACCCAGCTCTGTATTTTTCTTGTCAGAATTTGTCATTGTCTTAAAAAGTTTGTGGTGGAAGTCAGGGTCAGAGTGGGAGATAAAACTATCGTTCAGGATGATTTTCTCTTTACTGCTATGGCCATGATGAGAAACCACTGGTCCAAAAAGAGGAAGAAAGGATAGCAGAACATAACCTCATGGCTGGAGAGTGAAAAAGGGCAAAAGAGGAAGAGACTAATGTCCCACAATACTGGAAAATCCCTAGTGAGTAGAATAATCCCCACTAGATCCCACCTCTTTAAATTCTACCACTATGAAATAGCACCCAGCCACAGACAAAGCATTTATTTAACAATGGGCCTCTAGAGGATAGTCTAGATTCAAATTTTAGTAGTATTTTAGGGTTTAAATAATCAGTGTAAAGAAGGTCATAGGCACAGATATTCATAGATATCTTATTATTTTTTAGGAAAGAATTTTATTCAGAATTTTAAATAAAATTATTATATGCTTTGATAAATTAAAAACTGTTCTGTTAACAGTTACTTCAAAAATTATATACTTTATTCTAGCATCACTTTCATTCTCAGAAAAATTTCTGATTTTGATAAATAAATAATTTGGTCATTTATATTTGGGATCATGTCCATCTTACATTTTTCCAATTAACACTATATCTTTTTTAAGAGGATAAAATCAAGGAAAATAAAATAATAAAACCAATCAAAACAAACCAGTGTAAGTGATATAGGATTTCAAAACATGAAATCAACAATAACTATCATAATGCCTTTTTCTGTCTTCAAAATAGCTGCAGATACCCTCAGAAATAGTAAAAAATCAAACAGAACAGAATATAATGGAAACAATAAAAAGAAAACAATGAATGTAATAAAGGACTTCAAAAGAAGACAATAGTGATTCCAAAATGGCTACCATAATGTATCTTGCTGTCTTTGAAACAGCTGCTCATGCTCATGCCATAACAAAATCAAGCAAAATAAAACAGAATAAAACCCAACCCAGCAAAACAATGAAAACAATACAGAACCCCAAAACAAGACAATAGGGAATCAATAATGGCCACCATCCTCAGAAGGAGATCTCCCCTAGATGCCACATTGCATACCACTATCCTCTGAACAGATGATCAAACCACTGGCTCTAGACCTGCAAGGTCAGTGAGACACCAAAGCACCACAAACATCAAATTTTATTTCACCTAAATAGCTATCATCACAGCCTGTATTTCTCTGGATCAGCCAATATGTCAGAAGGGGCTGGGATCTGGCTGGTCCCACTCCAGCAGTGGCCCACACATGGCACTGGTTTGTGTGTGTGTGTGTGTGTGTGTGTGTGTGTGTGTGTGGCTTGCTTCTTGTTTTCTCCTCCGGCAGTCTGAGAATGGCACTGACTCATGGGGAAGGGCTTGGGTCTGGCTGTCCCCACACCAGTGGTGGCCCATGCATGGCATTGGTTTGCAAATGTGCTTGCTCCTTCGTGGGGCCTTGTTCTCTCCCTCTGAAGTCTGCAAATGGCCAACACTATATCTTTTAACATTTTCTCATAACCAAAAATGTCCTCAAAAGATCCCACTGACTTTTTTATTTAGGATGTACATGACTGCCTCTTGGTACCTGTCCCTATATTTCCTGGACAACAGTTTGTAATAAACAACTTGTCTTGAAACTCAAAGACAGGGACTTAGTATATTTTCCTACATTAGGTTTTGCTCTTTTCAATTTGATATATTAGTGCTGGAAATTTATTCATAGTCACTCATTCCACAAATATTCATCATGTTGATAAATACCTGGGCTCAGGGCTGGGTACTGAGAGTGATATATTTTTGCAGAATCCAAGAGATTAGAGAGACCAATGGGGAAAATCAGGATTTATTTCCAGGATTTTAGATATATATATTGACCCACCCCAACTCACATGCAAAGTTCTGGGCATTAGAACAAAGGACAGGTTCAAGTTTTATACATTTGGCTAAGGGGTTGCTCTTAAGAAATAGGGCAGAGTGCGTGTGTACGTGTGTGCGCGCGCATGCGTGTGTGCGTGTGTGCGTGCGTGTGTGCGTGCGTGTGTGTGTGTTTATAGAAGCAGGACAAAGCAATAAAAAGCAATTAGTAACTTAACCTTAAAAGAAGCCAAAGCCTTTATAAATCCTGCAAGAACAAGATGACATAAACTCTGTATACAGGACATAGTTGCTGATCTTATCTGTACCAGAACAAGAAGTTATAATTACAGGGGAAGAGGAGGAGTTTGAGGGGGATTGTTAAGTCCCATTTCCTTCTCCCCTTTGATGCTTTCTATAAGTTTTAATAGAGAAATATCACTATCATTAACATTTATCTTATTGTAAAAGGTTGGTTCCCAACAGGCAGAGGAAGAGCTATAACAAAAAGAAAAAGAGACTGATGTTGTTATTGCATACCCATGCTGATCATTAAGCTTTGGCCATGTGTAGTCTGGTCAGCTTCCAGAGTGACCAGGGCAGGATTGTTGTCTCCAGTGGTGGCTCAGTCTCATTGCAGGATCAGCTGGTTCAGGTGGTCTGGATCCTGCTGGCTGGTCCAGCTGTCTTGGACTGCTGGCTTCTGTAGGCTGTGGTGGATCTAAGGCACAGTTTCTGTAACTTGAACAGCAGTAGATTACAGTACGAGGCCCATCCCATATTAGCCTCAGAGTTGTTGGATTCTATTTTTTAACCAAAGCAAAGTGCTCAGGTTTGAATGGGTGCATTTGGTCTGTCAGGTTTATGGGCCTTTTTTCCTATATCCAACCATGAATATTCTGCCTGGTTGTTTCCAAAACTTGCATCTGTCTTCTCAGATACAATTCCTCCACAGAGATCTCTTTCCATTTGGCCTATGAGTGGGGGCAGCTGGCCACATAGAATTTTATAAGGGGAATACCCCATTTGTTTAGTGAGGGTACACCAGGCATGAAAGAGAACCGTGTGGAGGACTTAGTCCCATCTCAAGTGGGTTTCTTGGCAATTGTTTGAGTGTCTTGTTTATATATTTTTTTCTGAGCTCTGTCACCAATAAGTCATGTGACGTTTTTATTTTATCTTTAACGTCTGCACGATCTTCTGGACTATCTCTGCTATGAATGTGGGTCCACTGTCTGACCCTAAGGTCAGGGAAGTCCAAATCTTGCGATGATGTGTCTTAACAGTATCTTGGTTGCTTCTCATGTCTTTTCTGTTTGGGTGGGGAAACCTTCAACCCATCCTGAGAAGATGGAGGTAAGCACTAACATATATTGATAGCCACTGGCTTGACACAGTTTAGTAAAATCCATCAACAAGTTTTAACATGAGTAGCTCCTGTTTCCCGGATACCCAACTGTTGGGTGAACTCTTGTTTTGTGCACAGGTAAAGCATAGCTCACAAGGAGCCTGAGTGATTGCAGCAAGTCATGGCACATAGAAATGGCAGCCAAAAATGTTTCCAAGGTTGTCTTTTCCGTGTGAGACTCCTGATGGGATTGTTTTATGAACCTGGGGCTCAGCACTTCGGGGATAGCTAGTCTCCCATCAGCAACTTTTTATCATCCCTTCTTTACATACTTTTTAGCTTCACAGGAAAACTAAGGTTTCTTATGTTAGGATTTTTGGCACAATGAAACAGCAAAATATGAGATAGAGAGACCTTTATTCCAAGGATGTGCAGAGAAGTCCACGACCACAGACAGCCTGGCTTTCTCTAACCCGCACGTGCGGGTTAGGGTACTCATATAACCTCTGACCTGGGTGGCGCTTAGGGCGGACACAGGTAATGCACGGGTTATTGATTGGGGCTATTTTTGCGCCACTGGGAAAGGTGACTACAGCCCCTTGGTCCTGCCTCCCACCTCAGCTTTCTAGGACACAGCTCTTTCATCTTATTTGGAGAAAAATTTGGAGTCTCTAAAGGGGCAGCTCTAGGATGAAGAATAGAGCTAGGGACCTCCTTTCTGGGGGCTGCTTTATCTCTCGTGTGTCTTAGAGTTTTCTCTGGCTTTCATTGTTCTAGTCCTCTGGCGCCCCCTGCAGTATATAATGGTCACTTTCCTTGGGGCCCATACAGCAACTAGAAGCTGTAAAAATTTTGTACTGTATCTCTTTTCCCTCAACCACCAGGAACCGTCTTTTTTTGTATTTGGAATGCTAACAAAAATGCTAACATTTTTGTCTTTTGCCAGCAAAAGAGTCTTTGTCAAGGCTATTAGCTTTGCTTGCTGGACCGAGGTTCTGATAGGCAGAGGCTGGGCCTTTACCATTGAGTCTTGAATTACTATTGCAAATCCTGTTTGTTGGACCCTTTTAGTATAACCATACAGTCACATGGAGGGGGGCTCTGGTTCAACTGGGAGTAAGGTAGCTGGGTTAAGGGTGTTTATTTTTTCAGAATTATGTGGGGATTTTCACATGAGAGCCCCGAAACTAAGTCATCCTTGGATTTGAAAACAAATGGTGTCCTCTCTGGCCCATCAAGGTCATAACTGAGTGTGGTATTCGAATGGTCAACTGCTGTCACAAAGTCAGCTTGTTAGTCTCCTGATTCATCAAGGTGGTGGCAACAAGTGCCCTAAAGTACAGAGGCCATCCTAGGGCTACAGTTTCGACAAATATGTCATCAGATGATGTCAGGATCTCATGACCTGGATTAAGGCTCCTATGGTCATATTTTTTGTTTATGGACATACAGGAAAGCAGGCTTGGTTATATCTAGCAGTACTAAGGGTGGGGCCTGACTCAGAGCCTCTTTGATTTGACTTTGGTCAGTTTTCCAGAGAGAGAGCTCTTTTCTTCCCTCTTTGGTGACTTATTTGAATACAGCCTTATTTTGTTTTTGTTTTTGGCTTTGGCCTGTGTCAAGCTCTTTTGTTGTGTTATCTCCTCTGTTTGTAGCTGTAACCTCAGTGTCTCGTTGGCCTTTAGTTGTAGTTTCACCAGTCACTGTAGAGCCCTGTTTTTTGAGTTGTCTCAGCTTCAGCCTTTACATGCAGGGCCAGTTTTGTCTGTGTTTGACACTGACGTTGGCTCTCCTCTGGCATTTGTCTCTGTAAGGGCTTAGCCTCCTGTTGTGCTTGTCGCTTTAGGGTTTTTGTTTCCTCTGGCCATGTACATAGTGCCTGTAGTTCACCCTGATCCCTGCAATGCTGGTGCTTAGTTGTCTCCAGTCGCAGTTGTGCCATGTGGATCTCCTTTTTGATGTTCAGCCTGTTGTGTTTGGTTGTCTCCACCTGTTGGGGCTTGGCTTGGATCTTTGCCTGCAAACTCTGCAGCAGATGTTGTAGCTCTTCCTAGATACTATGTTTTTGCATGTCTACTGTTGTGTCTTTCTGTTGTGTCATCTTCTCTTGTACGTGCTGTTGTAGTTTTTGTGCCTCTAACTCTGCTTGTACTTTGGCCTGGGTGTGTGACCCTGTTAACTGTTTTAGTTGTTCTGTCTTTTTTACCTGCCAGTGAGACTGTGTTGTCTTATGCTCAGGATGTGCTGGAGCTCTGTCAACTTCCCAGTCACTCCCCAAGTTGCCTCTCTCTCCCACGTAGCCCCTCCAGTATGCTCACATGCTTTCTTTGTCTGTAGTTGCTTCTGGGCAGTCTCTTGAACCAGTGGTAGCTGTTGAGTTGACTCTAGGTCTGTTTGCTCCCACAGGTGTTGAGCCTTTTTTACTTTGGCCTTGGGTCACCTGACTTCCTCCAGCACAGCCTTACTCTATCTTGCAGCTTACTCCTCAGTTGTCAGGCTCTTTTGTACATGTTTTTTGGCCTTGTGGTACCACTGTTTATCTCTGCTGTCAACTGTCACTGCTGAGCAGCCTCTCGTTTTGCCTGTTTCTTGTCTCACAATGTGTTCTCAGCACTACTGTGGATGTGTCCCAGCTCCACTTTTAGCTCTGCCTTTCCAGCAATAGATATTTCAAAGCTCACCTTCAGTGCGAGAATCTTTTTTGTTACCGTTGTCTTGATGTGTTCTCCATCACATCCTTTTGTCACTTGAGCTCAACCTGATATCTTGTGCAGCTGGGCAAGGCTGTCCTCTAAGTAATCCTTGTGCTGTGTTGTCTTTCCTTTATCCCTGTTGCCCAAAGGTAATTTGGGCCTGTAGTTTTAGAGTAGGTCCCTTTTTAGCAGGAAGAACTAGATAGTTTGGAAGATAACAGGACTTATGCTGGGCCTCTTTTTTCTATGATACACCTTGCAGACTGAAAAAAATGGCCCCTTTTTGGGACCCCAAGAACTCTAACAATAGTCACATGACTTTTGGATAACAGCCCAATGGGCTGTGTATCTGAACTGAACTGAACTGTACGACTGTTCAGTTTTACCATCTACCAGAAAGTCCATCCGTTGGCCTCTTACTCTCATTGTGACCATGGGCTCTTGAGTGTCTATGGGGACAGAGCCAGGTCTGTCTGAGACCTGGTAACCTTTAACTCCTGTTAGTCCAGTAAGAATGGCATCTTGTTTTTTCCTAGGGGTGATATCCTTTTGCAGGTAGTCTTCTGGTTTTGGAATTTTTATCATTTCTGTTATCATTTTTTGACATTTACTTTTTTTAGTGTCTGTATTTTTTCATCATGCACATTGATCCTAATTTAGTTTTGGTCAACTGGGAGATCGTGGCTTGGTTTGGCTCCTGTTTTACCAGCATCCTCATCTGTGCCCCTTAGTGATTTCTATTTTTGTTTTTTCTGTGAGTGCTGCTGTCAACATCTCTGGTGGTTTTTGTTTTGTTTTTCATTTTTGTCTCCTATCAGCTTTTTGTTTGGCATCCTGGTGGTGATTTACATATACTCTGGTAGTCACCTCTGAAAGCTGGGTCCCATTCATGTCAACAAAATCCTCTAGTTTTTGTCAAAAAGCAGCTAGACAGAGCTGAAGTCATGTGAGTCTAGTCTGAACTGTATTTAGCTGTGAGGGAAACTGATCCTGGTGACCTGGTAGTCCTCTCTTCCTGGTCACCATCATGTGTATACACCCATTTGTTTTTTTTGTCAGTTGTGGGAAATCTCCCTGTGGGAAACCTCTTAGGAGACTTGTGACTGACCTTGGTTTGATAATAGTAGCCATTGTATCAGTTTAGTTTCTGTTTCTGCACAATGCAGTTTTCTGTTTCTAAGCTAAGCTTCTGTTTCTTCATATCTTGTCTATTTCCCAAAGTTCCCGAAGCCATGCGCCTCCCTGAATTAGGCTAAGACCACCCCCCCTTGCCTAGTTACTTGCTGACACCAAGAGGCTTCACTCCCTCATTCTCCATACCCTATAAAAACCCAACATTTCCTGCCAATAAATGAGACTTGATCAGAATCCTGTCTTGTCTCCATTTCTTGTGTCTCTTGTCCCTATCTCATCCCCACTCCCCCTCTAGGGTCTTCATTGACTTTACCCATGGGTCGGGACAGTTAGTATCCTCCTCCACTGACCATTTACCACCAGAGGAGGGCCAATCTACTTTAGAAAGAGTTCTGGAGAGGGGTGGTCAGCTTTACTTCGTAGTTTCCTGTATAGCTTCTTTTAAATTTAGCCAACATACATTTTAATGTGATGGTTTTGACGTTTTTTTCTCCCATGTCTACTGAGTTGTGATTTAATAACTTTCTTAAACATTTTTGTTTTATGTCAATTTTATCATTTCCCTCCTGAGAGTTTTTAGAAAAAAACGACCTAAGCTCCATCAAATTAACAAATAACTATACGTATTTTTAATAAGCTATTTCCATAAGCTCTCCTTGATGTACATAAGCCTTCCAGTCTTGTCGCTATCTTTGTTTTAATCCCTTTACAAGGACAAAATTTTCACCACACAGAATCTTCTCATATCAAAAGTGTATGTCTTATATTTATAACTTTCTTATATATATATTTTTCTCACTTACTATAAACCTTCTACAACAAATTTGACTGAAGCTACTTGAGTTTTAAAGTGCCTTTTTTCTCCTTCTCAGATTCTTATTTTGTAAATTTGACCAACTGCCAACAGACTTCTGAGTAACATGAAATCAGTATTTAACAGAGAAGGGAGTTAGTTAATCTCGTAAGAGTTAATGTTGTAATTGCAATTTAATAATTTGCAGTGCACAAGAAATGTTTTATACCCATGGACTCAAACTAGAAACCACTACATGTACTAATTTGATTGGTACATGTAACTAAAATTTGTAATTTGATTCCTCCTATAAACCATCCTTAGGCCCAATAGGACTTTGGCCATTCAGCTCCAGGCTGGAATTACTCCAGCTTTCAGACACCTGCTGGCAGCGCCAGTCTGGTGACACTGAGCAAGAGCTGACCTTGGAGCTCCCAAAGCCAGGAGGAGACCCTGGGCTCTGTCTCACTCCACACTCACTTTGAAATGAACAGATAGGCCCTGTTTTGTCCTTCCAATTTCAGGAAGTACAGCTGGGCCTAAATCTCTTGGCCTTATGCCTCAATCCCAGCTGGCTGCTCAGGCATTGTTTAGTGGCAGGTTCCATCTGGGCTGGTCTCCAACATCACCCTGTTTCACAGGATGCTCCTTTTTTTCCTCTATCGCTCTGCCTGTAATATCCCAGCACACCAAAGCGAAGCAATTTTTTTTTGTCTTTGCTCATTATAGTGCAAATCATTTTTTCAACTACTTTTGTTTTCAGACTGATTAGACTACCTCGTTCCGCTATCCCCCAGCTAAGCCCAGGCTGGCCTGTCTCAGGCACCGTTTGAGAGTTGTCTGTGAGTAGCTGTCAGTGCAGGGCTGTCCTGAGAACTGTTAGAAAGCAACTCTTGCCACAGGCCTTCCACTTGGGGTTGTAGATATCATCTGACCCAATCTGTGTCAGATTACTAGCTATACCCCCAGGTGATCAGGCTTCCCTTCCATCCTAACAGGATGGGTTTTCTCCCTCGAGCCCCCAAAACCTTACCATGGTCCTGTATCATGATTCTTTTGTTCCAGAATCATCCTGGACCCCCTCAGATTCTGTTTGCACTGACAGGGGAGAGATTTCCAGGCTATGGGAGACTGATACCCTCTCTGAGCTGAAGTTTTACCTAGTGGCACCAGAGATCTCAGAATTCCTTCAGCTCAGGCTCTAAGGGAAGCAGGCAAAGGACACAAAAAATCTGTCATCTCTGGTCCCTTCATGGTCACCAGAAATGTTACAGAATCCAAGAGATCAATGAAGGGAAAGGAGGATTTATTTCCAGGATTTTAGATGCACATAGTCCCAGCCGAATTTGTGTCCAAAGTGCTGGGTACTAGAACGAAAGAAAGGTTCTAGTTTTCTAAAACAATTCTGATATGTCAGTTAAAGGTCATAGTTAAAATAAATTCACAGATTTACAAAATGTGTGATTTGTGCTTAAAAAATTCACAGTTTTCAGCCACCATTTTGGAAGTGATTTCAACAATGAAATGTTTTATAAATATTTTGAAATGTATCTAAATACTTTATCTCCATTCAATTAAGTGCCTTCTTTTTAAAAACCAAAACATATACTCTGAAATTAAAATGGTAAGTTGTTGCAAATTATGTACAAATATTTTAAAATTAATAAATAATAAAATGAAAACATAAGTCCTTTCATAGAACTGTAAAGGATGCTTATAACTAATTTCCTACAAAATGACAAGCTTATGATTACTTCTTCAAAAATCTCAGAGCACTGAAAAAACTGATATGCTTGGAAAGTCCTTAAACTTTCTTCTCTTACTTCAAAATATGTTTTGGAAAGCAATAAACAGATTTTAAAAACTATCATATTCATCACAACTACTACAAATATCATTGCTTTGCTATAAAAAGTTACATTTAAAAAATCATTTTACCCTACTAAGTTCCACCAATCAACAATCATTAGCCCTCCCCCCACCTATACATAGATCAAAATTTCTTTGGAGAAGTTCACAAAAAATACAATTTGATGAATTTTTTCCTTGCTATAAATAAAAGCAGCCTAATTTGACATAAAGAGAAGAAAATCATCTAACTGAAGCTTACTTTGAAGCATGACAGGTACCTTCACTGCAATCTCTGCTCAAACAAAGCAAATAAAAGCCTAAAATTTGTATATACACCCTTGAACATTTGTTCTATTGCTATTAATGTTCTAGGAGTCTTTGTTTCTTTTTCACTTTTATAATTGAGTTTATTGGTATAATTTAGATATGCATAATGATCACATTAATCATAGGAACTTGGACCTGTTTATGATATATCTTAGTTTCTTTTTTCCCCCATTTGCCTCCCCTCTCTTCAATCTCCTTTCCCCTCATTTATAAGACTTGTTTCCACTTTTTTTCTTTTCCCTTCCACTTGACCCACTTATTCCCCTTTTTCTTTATACAATTACTTCCTATTTCACAATACATATTATACATTTTGGTTCTTATTTACATTTTTGCTTTCTCTTAATGGATATTTGGGTTGTTTCCAAGATTTAGCTATTACAAACTGTTATAATATAATTGCTGAGTATGATGCTGTTAACTCTTTTGAAAGATACCAAGAGTATGGAATAGCTGGGTCAAATGGGACCTCTATTCCTAGTTTTTTGAGGAATTTCCACATTGATTTCTGCAGTGTTTACATCAGCTTACTCTCCCATCAAGAGTGGAGAAGCGTTCCTTTTTCCTCACAGCACTACCAACATTAGTTATTGGTTGATTTCTTGATGATAGCCATTTTTTATGGAATCTCAGTGTTGTTTTAATTTAAATCTCTCAAGTTATCAGTGATGTTGAACATTTTTCATGTATTTATTTGCCATTTGTACTTCTGAGAAGTGTGTATTCATTTCAGATGCCCATTTTTGGATTGGGCCTTTAAGTTTAGGGGGTCTGATTTTTTTTCAATTCTTTGTATGTTCTAGGTATTAGTCCTTTATCTGAAGAACAATGGGCTAAGATTTTTTTATCACTCTGTGGGTGGTCTTTTCACTCTGTTGATGATTTCTTTTGCTGTGGAAGAACTTTTTAATAAGATGAGATCTCAGTTGTCAACTCTTTGTAGTATTTCTTCTGCCATTGGGGTTTGTTCATGAGGTCTGCCTACACCCATGTCTTCAAGAGTTCTACCTATTTTTTCTTCCAGCATAATTAGTGTTTCTGTTTTAATATTTAGATCTTTGAT
>PVJX010026626.1:0-25637 GCA_004027295.1 Dolichotis patagonum
GCTCCTGGATCAATGTTCTCAGGGTTGGGGGCTGGGAGTGTTTTCTTATTTCTCCCTTTCGTCATGTTTTTGGTTCCTTCCATACAAGTATACAGTGTAATTCCCAGACCCTGTTCTTGTTGTTTAAGGCTCCTCTAGAGGGCGCAGGCTAGGAGCTTTAGCCCTCTTCAATAGGTTATCAGAGATTAGAGTTCACCCAAGGGCAGTGTGCTCTAGCTCCTCCCTTCTGGGCCAACCTTTGCAGGCCTTCACTGCGTCAGTGTGCACTGATCTCAGGAAAGTAACTGGGTGCCCGCCAGGGGCGTGGCCTAGTTCAAGCAGATTCCACCAATCCGCTCCGGGAGGGGAATAACCAGCTGAAGCCACTTCCTTATGGAGTTAGGGCTGTCCTGCCCAAATCCAACATGTCGTCCGGTCGGTTTCCCCTTTCCCATGGAAGGGTCTTATTCTCATCACTCACCGTGTCCCCAAGAACTGCTGGACTGCCCGACCTCCAACTTCAGCACGGCTGCGGTGGGAATTCACGGTGTCTCTGGGTGGGTCGTGTGCAGTGCCGGTCCCAGCGAGCTGCACGCCAGGCTGTTCAGCTCCGGGCTCCGGCGGCTCAAGGCAGTCGCTTTGGCGCGGATCGCTTGTTCAGGTCGGGCGGAATTCAGGCGGCTCGAAGAGGGTGCTGTGCTCGCCGATCTTATCTTCACTAATAGTAGCCCCAGGACCTCTTATTTGAGTGGGTTTTTGAGCTTTAGTTTCTTTCTGTGTTGTAAGAGTCTATCTCTCTCTGTTTGGGTCTCTCCAGGGTGTTTTATTCTGGCATTTGAGCTGTCTCTCTCAGAGAGGGTCTCTCTCCTGCTACCTACCAGTCCGCCATCTTGTCTCTTTGGCTTTACCTTTATATCCAGTAACTGTGGACAAAACTTCAGCCAGATTCTTCTAATACACTTCTCCCATCATTAAAATAGTTCTTACTTTTACTACTTCTACTCAATGGCTGTGTTCCAATGTTAGCACACCAATCAGCAGAGTCTCTTGGCCTTCGCTATGTTAATTAGACACAGATGCTGCTAATGTTCAGCCAAGTTCACATAAATTGACAGCCAGGTAGACAAGAATATAGTGTTTTGATTACGTCTTTGAGATATTGTGACTTAGAAAATCCATCAAACATTTATAAGCAGGATGTACCTTAGAATAATCCTTGAAGTAACATCAAATTTCTAAGGCCCTACTTTTAAACACTTTCCCCCCGTCCGGGGGAGCCACCAGAGCTGTTAAACCTGGAAGGACAGCATACAAACTTACAGTTCGGGGTGGGGACCCTGGCTGTAGTGTGAGGGGTGCTGTCATCCACGTGGGATCTGGGTGGGAGTCCAGGGACGTGGTGATGGGGGAGTGTCCAGGTCTCCGAGGCCCAGGCCAGTGTCAGTAAGGAAGATAGAAGACGGATAGGGAAGTGATAAACCCTAAGTTTCTGTCGATCCGAAGTAGATAATTATAGAGATATTATCCTTGTCTTTCCCCAGCTTTGCCATCTTACAGGTTCAATACCTGAGAGTTGAAAAGAACTTTAGTGTTCACTAACCTTTCATAGCTAAGTCATTTAAATTAGCTGAAAGTTTAGTTTTGACTTCTGCCCCTTAACTCTTTGAATTCTATTTTTACTCATTTGCATTTCAAACTTTGTCTCATTTTTATGTGATCTTTTATCTTTATTCCATCAAGTGCTATAGTTTAGCTAATAGATCTTTTTGAAATTTATTTTTATTAGTACTGTATATGTTTACAGTATATTGTTTACATTCCTTGTGTGCAGTTGGTTCATATACATAACATGTCTCAATTCCTCTTTTTCATTTCCTTCCCCTTTCTTCTCTTGCTTCTCCTTCCATCTCTCGATCCCCTTCCCATTTAAGAAAAATCTATCTCCCTACTTCCTGTTATCTGTCTTTTATTTGGCTTTTATAATTTGGGTTTCTAGTATAAGAGAAACTATGTGATATTTAAGTATATGTGTTTGATGTGTTTCACTTAGCATTATGGTCTCAAGGTACATCCATTTTTCTATACTTGTCTCAAGTTTATCTTTCTTTATGGCAGAGTAGTACTCCATTGGATTTAAATATCATATTTTTTAATCCATTCATCTGTTGATGAACAGATACATTGCTTCCAAGATCTAGCTATTATGAATTGTGCTGCTATAAACATGGGCATGCATGTATAACTGTAATATGATAACCAACTATTTTGGAAAGATGTCTAAAAGATGAGTAGGTGGTTAGATGGAATTTCTAGTTTTAGTTTTTTATTTTAAAGAGGATAAAATAGAATAAAACCAATAAAAAAAACCAATGTAAGAGATATAGGACTTCAAAACATTACAAAATCAACAATAGTTACTATAATGCCTTTTTGATATCTTCAAAATAGCTGTAGATTACTTTGGACATAGTGAAAATCAAACAGAACAGAATAGAATAGAAATAATAAAAGCAAAACAATGAATGCAATAAAGGACTTCAAAACAAGCCTATAGTAAATCCAAAATTGATACCATAATATATCTTGCTATCTTTGAATAGCTGCTCCTGTCATCGGATTTAACATAATCAAACAAAAGAGAATAAAACCCAACTCAGTAAATCAATGGAAATGATATAGGACTTAAAAGCATGACCATAGGGAATCAACAACGGCTGTAGCCTTCTGAAGCAGATCTCCTCTAGATGCCACACTGTGTACCGCTATTCTCTGAACCTATGATCAGACCACTGGCCTTAGACCTGCGAAGTTAGTGAAACAACAAAACACCACAGGCATCCAACTGCATTTCACGTCCGTAGTTATCACCACAGCCTGTGTTTCTCCAGATAAGCCAGTCAGTTATGGGGGGTAGGGTAGCGTACTTCTTTTTTGCCAGCCCCTGTGCCGGAAGGGGCCAGTCTGGCTGTTCCCAGTCTGGCAGCGGCCTGCATGTGGTGCTGGTTCCCATACTGGGCTTGCTTCCTGGTGTCCTAGTTTTAGTTTTTTGAGGAATCTTCACGCTGAATTCTGTAGTGGTTGTACTGGTTTACATTCTTAACAGTAATGTAGAAGAGTTCCTTTTCCCCCCCCCAGCACCTTCACCAGTATTTGTTGTTCTTTGATGTTTGCACTGCAAAAGAAACAACCAACGGAGCAAAAAAAAAACCCCAAAAAACCCAAACCCAAACAAAACAAAACCAATGAAGTGGTAAAATTTTCTTGCCAGCTATTCCTCAAATAGAGGGCTATTATCTACAATATATAAAGAACTTAAAAAAATTAGACCCCCTTAAAATAAAACACTCATTCAAGAAATGAGCAGATGAAATAGACACTTCAACGAAGATGTGCAAATGGCCAATAAGTAAATGAAGAAATGTTCAGTATTGCTGGCCATTAGCGAAATGCCACATTAAGACAACACTGAGATTCTACTTACCCCAGAAAGGACGATTGTCACCAAGAAGTCTAAGAGATCTTTTCTTAATGGCACATTCTATAGCCTCCTCAGTAGCTTTCTCTGTTATTCTCTTATTGATGTGTGGAGCAGCAATTACTTTATTTAACTGATATCTGTGGCTATGATGGAATTTGTTTTATTTTGGTTTTGAGGTTGTCTATGTAGAAAGAACAATAGATAAAATAAAGCTTCATTCTTTACACTATTATTCTTAACTATACCATCATCTGTAAATAAGTATATCTTTAAAAATTTTACTTCAAGTGTTTTAATTTGCCATGGCTTTCTTGTCTTTATACAAGATAATCTTGTATTGAAAGGGAAGATTGTGGATTCTTAGACCTCCACAGGGAGAGCAGACCTCTTTCTTTTGGGGGGCAGAGATTAGAACGTCTCCCTTTGCTAGGCTTCTTTATCATTGCTCTTCAGTAGTCTTGTGGCTTTCTTTCTGAATCTGCTTTTTCCTGATCAGCTCAGGCCAGTGAGTTTGTCCTGTTATTCTGTAGGGACAGTGGCTGGAGCCTCAGGTTGGGTTCTTCATATTTGTCATTTACAAATGGATTTTTAGTCATCATGAAGATTGAAGTTGGTATACAGAAGAAAGTCTAAGAGTACCAAATGAGAGAAGTCTCAGATTGCCCTGGTCCAACAGTTCATGAGATTGATTTATGTGATATAGGGAAAGACATCTTCTAGTGGACTTTTTTCCCCCTACAGACTCTTATGACTTGGTATATACAATATTTTAGGGTTGTTTCTCTCTAATAAATTCAGGGCTTAGTTCTGTGCATGTCTGTATGTTTTATTTACTGTTTTAGGAAGCCAAAATCCTTTTCCAAATAGCTTTTCAGTTTCATTTTTTTCTGTAATTTTATGTAAATGTGTTTTGAATAATATTGCATAACTATTTTTGCCAGGAATTTGAAGGTAATTATAGTAATCACTTACTGATGATCTTATGGTTTATAGTCTTACTCTTACAAATACCCTGAACTTCATAAGTAGCTGCAGAAACAAGCTAAGAGCAGATTGATTTAGACAAATAATAACATTCCAGTAGGTCCCTTCATATCTACACGGGGTTCCCCTTTTTCCCCCTTCCTTAGGTCTTGACTTCTAGGGAGTTTTCCAAACTCTAATCCAGTCTTTGATTCTCATCAGATCACTGTAGTAACCACTTAACCTTTTCTACTCCTGTTCTTTCCTACCACCAATTCATTCTCCCTGCAGTCAGAAAATAGGAGGAAATGTTTGCAACATATGCAAATCAGTTTTTTGTGCATATAGAGCTGTTACAAATCAATGCGAGAATGCCATGTTCACAAATAAAACAAAATGGAAGCTCTATTAGCTACTAAACTTAAGAAATGTTCTACTTCATTAGAAATGATAGAAACACAAATTGAAATTATGAGGTACTGTTTTGGCTATGAAATGTTAAATATATGCATTCTTGGCAATGGCTTAGGGCACAAAAAGCTGTTAAACTTTGCTAGTCGGGGTTTAAAATGGTGCAACCATTTTGGAGGCCAATTTGATAACTTGTAGAAGACAACTTTAAAATGAAGTTAGCAATTGTACTAATAGGAATTTGTCTTAAGGCAAGAATAAGACTTTTCAACAAATGTGAATATAGAAGAGCATTTGCTGAGGCTGTTTTAGTAATAAAAGGCAGAACAGTCTGACCTAGAGTTCTTATAAAATGATAAAATTGTGGCTTATCTAGGCAATGGAATTTTATGGGGCTATAAAAGTGATAATATAGAGATCCTTTTGTATTTGTCCTAAAATACTTCCACAATCTGTTTTTTTAAGTGAAAAGATAAGTTACTAAGCAGCATGTATAACACAACTTCTTTTTGTAAAAACTAAGTCGGGAGAGGGTGTGTAGCACAGGGAAAATTCGGGAAGACTACTGCCAGTGGTAATGTGTTTGACTTCTGATGGTAAGTATATAGGTAGTTTAATATATTTTTAAGCTTATCTCTACCTTGTTTCTTATGACAAATACAGTATGGTAAACACACATATACAATCACTTCCTTCTTTTCTTTTCTTTTTTAAAGAAAAGGTAGCTTTTTTCCCTAGAGATTGAAAGCTTGACCTGTATAATCATTGTTGTCTTCTTCCTTGAGAGAAGGGGTGCTTAATTTAAGTAAGCAGTGAAAGGGAATAAAGTATATTAAATCCAGGTAATTAGGTGTGTGGCAGTGGGTTGTAGTATTTTATTTTCTGTTTTATGAGATATGTATTAATTTTCAAAAAATTTTGACCTTTAAGATTCACAATAGAATGAGAAAAACAGATGTAGTTATAATTATGAAATATACTGTTAATTTTAACTGTATGTTCTTTAAAATTAAGTTTTTTCAAATAATAGATGACTAAAACTATTGAAATGTAATAATAAAAATACTGATCCTGTATCCCACCTCTCTGTATCTCCAGACCTCTGAACAAATCTTACTGTTATTATTATTTTCACTACCATATTTCTAAATACTTCGCTTATATTGTTATTTTAAAAATCAGCTGTGGGCCATTTTCTGCTGCCTCCTGGTTGTGAAGGAATTATTTTTGTTTTCTGTCTTCCTGTCCCCTCTACTCCTCTTTGAGCTGGCGTGTGAACAGACTAACAGGGTGCCTCTGCTTTTCAAATGATCAATCTAATTTTTGGAGGAAATGCATCTTCCCAATTCAGTGACATTGGTCCATAACTCCTTCAGGAAAGAATTTGAGTGCTTTTACTAGTGTTAAATGATGTTGAAAAATTATTGTTGTAGATGCCGTCAATTATTTATCTTGTAGTCTTGGTAGTATTGGGAACATATTTGTATTGTCTGTTGAGTCAGTGTGTTAGGCTGTGAGATTTTCTGGTTGTGATTCATTGTTAAAAAACAGCTGCTTTTAAGTATTGCCACATCTGTACCCATGTGTTTTGATTTGGAATCAAATGGCAAATAGCTCAGCATTTTTTAGTGTGTATTTGAAAAATGCTGAGTTTGTAGCTCATTTCAGTGACTTAAAAATCTATATTAACATAATATAAATGTATCTAAGACATTCATATAAAGTAAAATTATAATGACTTTCTATGGAATGTGTATTTTTTCTCCCAGAATAATTTAGAAGAAGATGAAGCTGTGGAAATGAAAAATAATATTACCCAGGGAGACAAACTACGTGCCTTAAAAAGCCAGAGACAGCCACGCTCCTCACCATCCTGTGCATTTAGGTAGATTCATTTAAAATCTTTAAAGCCATAGTGTGTTTTCCTTTATGGAAAGAACATTTAATCCTCTCTCTCAAACAAATACCAAGTTTACCTCATGATTTTTGATTGATAACTGTTTTTTGGTTTAATATGTATTTTATCAGTGCTGGAAGTAGCTTAATTTTAGAAGCTTTATTGAAAGCAACTGCTACATCTCTGTCTCAGGAATTCTACTTCAAAGCTGCTAAGCAGTTATCCCTAGTAATCTGTTCCAAGTTCTACTTGGAATTCTGCCTTTCTTCCGGAACTGTTTGTAGTTTTGTGGAAAATCCTCACAGATGTGCTAAGGATTTTGTATTGAAGCCAGTGTATGGCAGAAAAGTATTGTATGTTAAGCTTTGATATAGGCCATTAATTCCTTACCTTTACTTTCTGTTTTTGAGAATGAATTAAATAAGTGAGTCTTACATGTACTTGTTAAGTTGCAAACTGTCTTGCTTTTGGAGTCTGCAAATACTCATCAAAATCAGTGATGGAACTTGATTTCTCATGACAGCATTTGAAATCTGCTGATGTTCAGACTGAGTTTTTAAAAAAGAAAAGTTTCAGATCAGTGTAGGTGAAAAACTTTGTAAATACTAAGATTCTTTATTGCAATGTATGCAATAAAAAGACTGTAGTCCACAAAAGAATATAATGAAACAACTGGCTACTTTTCTTGTGAGAGACTTGCATAGCAGAAGGATTATTTTGCCCATATTGTAGATATCAAATGGATTCACAAAGAGTTTAATTTTCATGTGTGGCACATTTAATTCAGGCTGAATCTTCGTGTACCAGTTTGCTGACCTAACAAATGAAAGTTCATACTGAAGTTATGATTTTCTATAGGACAATGACAAAATGGGCTAGCAAGCCTGGTGCTTGGTGATAATTAACAACTACCGCTACATGATTGAGGAAAAATACCATTTACTGAGCACCTGTTATCGGCCAGGAGCCATGTGTGGTGTGTAGTTTGAATAGGAGCCTCACTTAATAGAGTTATCACAAAAGATACACAGCACCATCACCCACATCTGAATTGGTTGCTCATTGTCAGAGAACTTCTGTCATTTCCCAATGGAAAGGAGTCAGAAATGCAACTGATACTCAGACCCAGTGCTATTGAAAATCTGTGCTCTTTTCACTGTATAAACTGTATATATTGTCTTTTTAAGCCAGTGGAAGCTTTTTCAAGATCTGTGTATATTACCACTCTTTTTATTCACTATTTTCCTTTGGAAGTCTAAGTAATAGCTTTATATGTAAAATTCATTTGAATTAAATTTCAAACTGATTTATATTTGATTTTTAAGAATTTTTAGGGGGAATGATGGAAATGTTGGAAAAAGTATAATTGCAAATAAATAGCCAAAAGAAATGACTCTCCCTTGCACAAATCTCAAAAGTGAGTTCTAATATGGCTTTCTGTTTTCTTTTTAATGCTTAGATATTTTCTCAGTTCTTGGGATTTAGGCTTCTTAACAGCATCATGGTAGCATGATGAAGTATTTTTTTACTCTTGAGTGGATATGCTACTTTTAGACTGTTATTTCTAATTACAAAAAACAAGATGCTATAAATGGCATTCAAGTTGGATTTGATAAAGTTGATAAATATCCACTTGCAAGATTTTTTTCTTTTGCCAATTGAATATCTTTACTGATTTGACTCCATATGATGTGCCTTTTGGTGTTTCTTTAACTGTGTGAGCCTGGTGATGCCTGAGTCCTTGTCTTTGATTTCTGCAGGGCAGATGATGTGAAAGGGCCCCCAAGAGCAGTGTTCCAGCCTTTCAGGTACTGTTTACAAGGTTGAATTTATAGTAGCTTTTGAATAAACACATGTTACCTTTTAGACTTAAGTTGATGAAACTAAAACGGTGCAAAGATTTTCTCTTTTTAAGCTCCTTCCTTTCTGTTCTAGGTAATTGAAATACATATTATTTTTTAATGCTCGCCATGCAAAGAAGTTTGTCTTCCTGGTGTGCACATAGGGCTGTGGGGCTACTAAGCTGATGTCATTGTACCCCGTGCTCCCAGCACGTCATAGGGTCTCTTTGCTCTGCAACTGTCCTCTCAACGCAGGATAGAGTTTCTCTTGAGTTTTTTTTCATTTCATTTCATTTCATTTCATTTCATTTCATTTCATTTTTTCTCTTTCTCCCTATTTTTGTGTGTTGTTAGTTAGTTCAGCTCCTTTAGTTTGTGGTCATATTTCCTTCCTTTTCTTCTACTGGAGGAGGAAGCATCAGTTGGAAACATTAGCTGAAGAATGTCCCCTGAATATTGTTGGAGCAGTAACAGGTGATGCCAAGATCCATCCATAGGGTGTGGTGAGAGCAGAAGACAGTTGATGGAATAGGAGAAAGAGGCCCATTCAGTCTTTACTTCCTCATTGTTATTTGTCCATAGGTTTAAAATTGTTCAGTGGGGGGCTATTATGAGCGAATAAAAGCTTCTCTGTACAACTTTTCCCCGTTTTGTTTTGAAGCAAAACATGGCGTGAACTGTTGTTAGGAAGGTAGATGATAAAGGAAGGTGTCTACAAGCAGACAAGCTCTTTTTAAGCAGATAGGAAAACAAAATCCAGCTATTCCATGATTTGTCCAGATTTTATAGATGGGTAATAAAAGCATGGCTGGGCAGGCCTTGGCCATCCAGACTTGAGCCAGTGTTCACTTTGCATTCATTGGGCAGATCGCTATTGAGCACCTGCTTTGAGTCTGGCCATGCAGCAGCCACTGGGAGTTGAAATGAGAGAAAAGGAGCTTGTATGGGGGAAGGGCTATGGTTTACTTTGAGAATGTATGATGAGACAGGGTGCTTGCCGTGCTGGGGAATTCAGTAAAGAGCTGCTGTGTGAAGTGTTGACCGATTGGCCATGAAACAGTAGATGGTAGCGATGTCAGCTGGGGGTGGAAGATGAGAAGGGAAGGGAAATGAGAAGAGGAGATTTCCCGGTTGGTGGAACAGCACACATAAGCTGGACAAAAATATGGTCGCAGTCCATTCTGGAAACGTGAGGTGTTTTGTGTGGCTGCTGTGGAGATGTCTAGTGGGAAGCAGTGGAGACTAGAACCTGCTTAGAGAGGCAAGTGACAGACGGATCGGCCATGGAGTTTAGGCTTTATGGGCACTGAGGGAAGATTAAAATATTTAGACAGTGACATGACATGATTAGATATTTTAGATTTCACTGAGGCCTGTTCATGCTATGAGTTATTAAATAATAAAACTGAAAGATGAACCTAGTACTAAAGATAAGAAGTCATATGGCCTCATCTGCGCTAGTTGCAGGGTGGAAGGGAGAGTATGGCTTTGATAGCACCTGGGGACCTGCCAGAGCATGAATCCCACGGGCAAGGAAGGAGGACAAGGATGACAGGTTCACTGGTAAGGGTAGGATTCTGACTTTAGAGGAGGAGCTGCTCTCTGTGCCTCTGTCTCCTTTCTGGTGCAGTGGGGTAGCTATATTCATGGCCTCCTCAGGTTGTTGTGAGCATGAGCTGAGTGAACACCTTCCGGGTTCCCGGGCAGGCCTGGCACAATCAGTACATCACAGCTGTCGGCGGCTGCTGCTCTCACCAGTGCTAGAACCTTTCACGGTTTCAATAAGATTGACTGATTGTCTTGTCCTAGTTCATTGCTAAATATTTAACAGAACACAACTTGAGCATGACACTTTGTCCATTTTGCTCCACAAAGATCGAGTTCTTCCCCACAAGGACCTGTGGCTACTTTGAAGACTCCAAAAGTGGCTTTGTCCCCTTCAGTGACGGCCAAGAGGATAAACAGAGGTGCACTGTCTTCCGGCGTTGGTGTAAGAAGGTAATTTTTCTCTCTCTCTTTCAAGATACTGGCTTGAAGTAAAAGTAGGACTCTGCAACTTATACTAACTCCCAGCTCTGTCACTTGCTAATGGGTGCGGCGGGCAATGTATTTGGTTATTATTTGGTTAGAGGGGAGGCGACAGGGAGGAGGGGAGAGATCCAAAAGACTAAGATCTCCTGGAACTTCTGTTCCTGTCTTGTTTGCAGAGACAAGGCTAAGTGGCTGGGAGAACCTTGTTAAAGTAACCCCTTCATCTGGTAAATCTCCAGCTTGCTTAATGTGATGCAAATGCTGGAGTTCTCTAGCACATATGAGTGACAAACGGTATTATCATTTCTCACCTGATGTATATAGGCCAGAACTGAAACTGATAGGGATATTGGATGTAGTTCTGTGCTAGAATATGTATAAGTTACATCTTGTATTTAAGTCTGTTTTAACTCTTTCCTTTCATTTATGGTACTTTTCATCTCCTTCATACCTCAGAACAAATAGAACCCTGGTCAAAGTGTTTAGCCAGCTTCCTGTCTTTATTAATGGATTTGACCAAGACATTTGATGTAAATGACCAATGGCCACATACTGTGATGAAGAAGCCATATGTCATCATTTGCATTGATCAGAATCACCCTCATCACATTCCCCTAACATTGCATGTGTCTTAGGAACACAAACTGCATGAGTTTACATGGTTGTGCGTGTTTTTCCCTCCTCACTTGTTTTCCATCCAGCTTCTCCATAAACTCCCGGCTAGCCACTTCTCTGGGGAACCTGAATGCTGCAACAGATGATCCTGAGAATAAGAAGACTCTCTCACTCTCCAAGACAGCTTTTACAGCCAACCCATTCACCAACCTCTTGAATGGCAGCTCCCAGCCACCAGCCAGGAACTACCCTGAACTCAACAACAATCAGTACAACCGAAGCAGCAACAGTGGCAGTGGGGGCAACTTGAACAGCCAGCCTGGTGTCCACGGCGCCAAGACCGAGGAGCATGTCCCCATCATTCGGCCCTGTTACACCGGGCTTTCTTCCTCTTCAGCGAGATTCCTGAGCCGGTCCATCCCCGTAAGTTGCCCAACACCATCTATTGATCCTCAGAACCCTGAACGCAGCTTTTGTGCCCTCCCTTCCCACCAGAGGCTTCTACCAGAGAAGTTGAATAGTGCCAAGGAAGCCTTCTGATCACTGCCTCCCTCTGTGCTGTGAAACTCTGTGCTCTGCATTCTCCTGGCTCCTCATCAAGTAAACGCCAAGTTTCAACTGGGTTTTCTTCTTTCTTTTTCTACCGCACCCTTCTTTTTAAGTGGTCTCTCTTAAAAGAGAAACAACTTTTGTCCATTCATCATGAATGCCGTTGATCTGAACTCCTTTCCAATTAAGTTTCCAAATTGCTCTGATATCTGGTACAACGCCAGTAGCAGATCCATGCAATCAATAGCATTTGCTTTGGTTGCGGAAGTATTAGCAGTTGTGGCTTTTTCCACATCAATATGTCACCAGTGATTAGATGTGGAGTGTTGAAATGTGGAAAGTGCTGAGTAAACAATATTTTTCTAGAACTATGTGTCTGGTCCTTGATTGTTCTAGCCCCTTCTTCCAGAAACTGACCCAGTGGCAGTGAGGCTCTTTATAAGATAGGCTTGTAGGTAGATAGTTGGGATGCAAGGGGAGGAGCAGGCAAAATATAAGGAAAATGATAAAGATTAGTGATCTCTCTTCTAGAGACACATCAGAAGGTCTCCAAACATATCTGACTAATTAATTAGATCTTTAATATAACAAACTCCTTTTTTAATGATCAACAGTCACTGTTAGGGTAAAGTCCTTTGGCCAATTCCCTACTATAAGTTTTGTATTTTATTTCTCCTAAGCAGTACTGAGAGCCATAAGAATATAAATTTTTATTTGATAGGAAAAAGGGCAAATAGAAGGCAAACTCGATGCCACATGTCAGGGAAACATGAAGCATGGTAGACACAACGATTGCATTTGAGCACGAGCAAACTCATGTCCTGAAAAGTTCTGGCCTGACACCCTTGTGCACCCACAATTCTGTGCCTCAGGCTCATTTAGAGAAAGGCTACTTTCTACAGGGACGGTGATGAGGGAGAAGGAAAAGAGCTGCTGGATATGCAGCTTGTGGTCCACTGAGCCAAACAGGAGACCATGGTGAAATGGGCTGGGACCCCCCTTTTGTTAGGATGCAGTGTGTGTGTGCCCGTGTGTGTGTGTTACTCCCATCCCTATCTGGCTTCTTTTCAAAAAAATTTTGCCCCTCTACCCACACACAGTCCTTTCCCTCAGAGGAGTTCTAGCACATATAATATTGCCCATCTGATTTTATTCCCAATGATCTCTACCACTATTTTAGATTTCTTTGTAGATTAGGGTGCTGTAACTGAGAGCCCACTCACTCCTTAATCTGAGTCTAATCTCAATGTATAAACTGAGTAGATATGTACCAGGAAAACTTAAATCTCTGGAGCTGAGGATTAGATGTGAAAGGATAATGTCTTTAACTTTTTCGTAACTGTTTACTAATCATGCAAATCTGTCAGTACTGTCATACTGATTTTGTGGATCAGCCTCTCTTTGGGTCAGAATGCAGATTTTTATATTTTCAGAAAAAGTGTTATGGATAATTATATAAGTGTCTTGCAGATTTCATAGGTAAAGTTTCTGTATCATCCGCAGTTGGAGCCCAATGGCAGAAACATTGGTCATTTGACAAGAATTGGGTTCTACGTTTTCAGGCTTGGTTTTCCTCATTGTTGGTGGCAGCGTGGGCGCTTTCTTTGGCCAAATGTTGACAACTCCCTAGTGATGTTTATATAACTTAGTGTTGGCCTCATCCGGTATTTTGTTACTTCTCATCACCTTTCCTTCTCCTCCTCCTCCACATTCTTCTTTTGGCTGCAAAAGGGTGATTTTCTAATAATTGAATTTAAAGTAGCAGCCTGTGTGGGCAGTTGCTGCCACCCTCTGCTTCTCCCTCCTGAATTTGTCATCTTGTTGTAAAGAAAGCATTTATAAACAGAATGGCTAGCATAGAAAGCCATTTTGCCTTGAAAGTAGGGAGATGCAGGTCTCTCATGACAGACCCTCCCTCCTCTGACCTTGCCAGGGATGGGAAATGCCAAGTCTTCCCCCTGCTGCCTTGTTGGCAACCTGGCAATTCCCACTGTGGAATAAAGTAGGAGGTTGTGGGTTGTTTTCATTTATGTTCCACTGCAGGTTTTCTAATTGTTATGGGCGCTTTGTCCGATAAAGTTGGCCTCCTTTTGGTGATGCTAAACTTGGGAGACCCTTGATCACTCACTTAAAAAATGTTCTAAAATCCTTAGGGATGAAAATAAAGCCTTCAAGGTAATATCCTCCCAGTACCTTTAAGAAAGACCCAGAAATTCCTGGGGAGGAGGGTGACGGGTGTTTAGAGGGAGTCTAATATTTTAAAAGCTACAATTAGCATCTCTTTTGAAAGCTGCAATTGCTCTCTCACTTTTTGCAGCAGTTCAACCCCCAGAAAATGTAAAAATGATTTCCTTGTTCTGTCATTAAATGCTTCCACACAGAAAACAGGAATAAACGTTAAGGAATCCTTGTGGTTGTGACAGAATACTAAGAAACAGTCAGATTTTATTTTTATTAATTTGACCTCCTGTGCTAGCCTTGCTGTCTCCACTGCCCAGTGCAATGCATAAAATTTCATTTTCGTCAACCCACTTAATGTAAAAAATCAGTTTCACTCCCTGACAGAGGAATTTTCAAATGCTTAAGAAATGAGGGACATGTAATTAGGGTGTGGGTGGGGTGGAAGTATTTTATTAAATTGAAATTACTTGTGGTATCTATCTTGAATATTTGCCATGTTATATTTTTATGATACTTACCATGGAGTTGCTAATCATCTCCGTTGTCCTTACCTGACCCCCAGGCTGTGTAGGTCGTGGTGCTTCCCCCATGAGCTTCTGTAACCCACCTTGGTCTAATCATAATACTCTTCTTACTCGGAATTTTCATCGTCCACTAGACTGATCTCTGTGCGACCAGAGATGGTAGCTCTGGTTTCCATAGTTTTGGGCTTCGTGCCTGGTATAGAGTAGGCATCTCAACAGTATCTTTGGGTTGGATAAAAGGAAGAATGAATGTTTAAATGTGGTAAGAATGATTACTTTTTGTTTTAAAGATAAAAATCTGAAAGGTATGAGAGATTAGATATTTTGTGTATAATTGTACTGCAAATACGCAAAAGAGCCATAATTAGAACCTAGGTTAGTTTGACTCAGCAAGGCAGTCTTTTGATTTCATTGTGTTGTGTGTGTACTGGTACAAGTAAAAATAGAGGACTATCTAATGGATGTCTCATTTTGTCAATAATGGTCAGGGAAAGCTGTGAAGGAAGGGTAATATTTCATTTGGGCTTTGTAAGGTGAATAGGACCCTGCTAGGGATCTAGGCATAAATGTAGAAGGGGAGGCATGCCCATTTTATTTAGTGGGAGCAGCAAGAACAGGACGTAGTTGAATTCTTAGATTCTGAAGTACTGTAGTTCTTAGTACTACAGTTAAATTGGTTACTGAAGACACATAGATCTGCATTCACAGTCTACCTTTGCCACTTCCTTTCAGGGAGAAAATGGCAATTTATCTAGCCTCTTACCCTGAGTAAAATGGGAATTGTAATAACGAGAGGCAGATCGTGTGTGTATGTGCATGTGTGTGTGTGTGTGTGTGTGTGTGTGTTGCACTATGGTGCTTACCTTGATGTCTTAAAGTTCAAACAACTTTTTAGGACTTAAGGAATGCAAGTATTTATTTTTTGTAGGTTTTATGCAAAATTTGACTGTACACTTGTAAGGATTGTTGACCTGTGGAGTGTTAACTTTCATGTGGTAATAATGATTATAATACCTATGTAATCAGGTGAATACAATATTTAATTGCAATAAGTCAGTGCTCCTGTGGAGTATTTTGCAGTGCTTATTGATAGCACTCAATAATTATTAGCTGCTACTGTTCTAGCAGCTGAGTAGTCCTGTGTAGCTAAAGCTGGTAGTTACACGAAAATGAGCCTGTAAAGTTAAACTGAAGCCCAGCTGGGAAGTGTAGTGTGAGTCCTGGGAATTTTGTAAGTGGGAGTGACTCGATGGGTGTGATGTGTGGAAGATAACTGTGGCAGTCATGTGGTGGAGGTCTGGGTGGAATGCCCTTGAGCTTTCTCTGTCGTCCTCAGTTTCTGTCTTGGCAGGTATCCATGCAGAATGGCGTTCTTATTTAATGATTATTCTGGGTTTCAACACCCATTGTAGTACTGATACTATCAAATAGTTGTACTGAATATGATAACAATGATGAATGTGAATTTTAAAAAAATTTATTATAGTAAAAGACACATTGCTGTTAATTCCCCACAAAATATTGCCCCCTTACTTTGAGCACGGTTATCCTAGCATCCTTGCCACATTGAGAAACAGTTCTAGAAGTCCTCTCTTTTAGCTGCAGTGTCGCTGATGCCTTGATGTCTTGAATTGACGCAACATATTTATCTTTCTCATATGGTCATTTTGACTTGGAGGAAGAGACAGAAATTGCAGTTGCACCATGACAAATCCAATGAATAATGTGGATAAAGACATACCATCTTACTTGGCATGTTTCCCTTTCCATTGGATAGTGCCTGGAAACATCATTCACTGTATTTCTGATCACACCCCATAAAGACACTCAGGAAAGGGAGTTCCCAGAACTGCTTCAGAAAGTAGAAGAACAATAGGATAAGTGTATTCAATGGGAAGTGGAGTATTTTTTTGGGGGGTATCAGGAATCAAACTCATGAACTTGCGCTTGACAGGCAGGCGCTTATGCCACTGAGCTAAACCCCCAGCCTCGGAAATGGAGTATTTTAAACGGTATTAATGGCAGCGTGTCTTTATTGTAGTAATTTTTAAAAGTCCATGCATTCACCTATTGATTACACTTGTATATAGTCAGTATTGCTAGTGTATTTTATTATTGATTTTAAATGATATTTTTATAAATGAAAACTACCTAAAGAAAAATTATGGTCCTTATTTGTTACTGTTTTACAAAACATGGAACATAAGCATTGTAAAACAGTGTGCTTTCTTATAAAGGATGCATATGTAGTCAGTTTGGTTACCAGTAATTTTTTGTCACTTCTGTTTTGTGGATCCTACTAATACTGCTTTTAGGAAGTAGCCTTTTAGAACAAGGTTTTATTGTATTTGCCTATAGGGTTTCTAAATATATGTAATGATAAACTACCCTACAGTACTTCAAAAAGCTGCTTTGGATATCACCTATTAAAATCCTTTTTGTGACTTAAAAATCATTAAATAACTTCCATTAGGTTTTTTCATTCATAGTTATATTTTAACCTTTGAATATTTCTGAGACTAGTCTCATGGTAAAGGATGTAGATTATATCAATGATAATGCTATTTCTTGAAGTGTCCCTATTTCTCTTTATTATGCTGTTTCCTCATTCCCTGTGTGTGTCTTTGTGTCTTTGATAATCTTCCTAATTTAGTATCTTTCCATCTTTAATTCATCCTTGAAAATAGGTCTGGCGAGCTTTTTCTTTAAAGGTATAGATGGTAAATATTTTGTCTTTTGTCCTAATTATTCATTCCAGTGCCCAAATGAATGGTGTAGCAAAGCATTGCCAGATAATGCTGATTTCAGTGTCTTATTCACCTGTTCAAAAATGATCAGTGTGATGGCAGTGCTAGAAAGATAATCCCGAATTCCTCTGTAAAACTTTCGGGCCCCGCAGACTGTGTTCCCTGGTGTATCTGTGCATTTGCATGTACTCTGTCTCCAAACATTGCGTCCCCTTGTTGTATTCTCACACTATGTTCTCACCTGCTCCTGGATTGGGAAAACCTTTCTTGGAAGACCCCTGACCTTTTTTTTTTTTTTTCATCTAGCTTCTCATCTTTAAAGAGGAGGTAGATTACCTTCTACCTCCTCTGCGCAGCTCTTCTCAATAAATTGAAGCCACGTAATGTTTCCCTTTTTAACTTGTGTTTCTCTCCATGGTGAATATTGAGTACTTGATTCTTATCCATTTGTCTGGTATTTATTTGCATATTGTTCATATATGCCAGATTGCTTCCAAATTTTAAACTTACTCTGTGCAGGTATTTCATAAAGTTCTTTATGATGCTTCTAACATATTACTAGATATGAAAAGGAATAAAATATTAAAATATCCATTTGGTTTAAAGTTGCAGGAAAATTGAAGTTAAGGTATCCCTTACTTTACCTTAGCAGTCTTGTCCCATGGTCAAATCTGGTTTAAATGTAGTTCTCTGTTCCTGTGCCAGTGGCCCTTCCTGTACTCAGCCCATTTGGGCTGCTTTGTCAGTGTGGAGACTGGATGAGTTCTCTGTCTCAAGTGTGAGTAGTGTAAGAATAATCTTGGTAGCCTGTGAATATGTTCTAATATCAAGCAGTATATAGATGTATTTTAGGGAATTGCTGATGCTTAAAAGCATTACTGAGAACTTGAAGATCCATTCCCAATAAAATGCCTCTACTTTCCCATGGTATGTAATAGTGTCTCCTGATTTAAACCTTATGCCCTTTTCCACTATTTTCTGCTATTCTGTTTTAAATACTGTCATCCTGTTGTGATTTTAAATGTGATATTTATGCATATTACTTATTGAGTCTTTGTGAAGTTTTCTAAAATAATAAATTATTTTAAAATATTAAATTTAATAAAATTAATTTGTAAAATGATAATTTAGTTAATATTTAGTTGATCATGAAATACTGTATTTAATAGTAAAGATTAATGCTAGTTTTTGAAACTTTTCATTGTGTATTTAAATAGCTGTAGATTTTCATCTCTCCACTTGTGACATTGTCTTAGATTTAATACAGTTTTTTTTGTCTCAGGAATACTAATAATAACAAGAACAAAACCTCAATCTCAGTAATGAACCACATTTGACATTGGTGTGCTTTGTTACCTTCTTGAGGAGACTTGAGATTTTTACTTGATAAAATCATCAAATTGTTTTGAGATCTGCATGGTTCAGGTGCTTTTACCTTTGTGTATAAGCTATTTACGTGTAATGTTTACAAATATGCCTAAGTGTAATTTAAATTTCCAGTTTAGCAGCTACCGTTAATTCTTTTGTGTAAAGCTTGTCTGCTGTTTTTATTCTCTTCATTTGAAAGGGCTTTTCACACATAAAACTTATTTGAAGTGGCAAGGTTGATCAGAAATTTGCAATGGGCAAGAATTGATTTATATTCACAAATGCATCAGAATTATTGTCTTCATTATTCAAATTTATATATTATTTCTTAAGTAATATAAATAACACTGCTGGATCAACAGAACAGTCTTACTGTAGTCTTGCCTTTTGGAATAGAAGGAAATCTTTTATATATATGTATAAAGTCTTATCCAGTTAAGAAATACTATATAAAATATTTACGTGCCCACCATGTGCTCAGTGTTGTAATAGAGCAAGGTAAGACAAAGATGTATGCATCATTATCTATCAGATTAAAAGCTCCACGCAGATATCTCCTGGTTTAATTCATCCACCTTCATTCCTTTAGTCCTTCAATGTGTGTAGTTGCACTACTGCCAGAATCCACTAAAAATAACTGTTCCTAATGTAAACCTTTCTTTAAAAATCTTGTGGAGTTGTAGAATAAAACCTGTTATGAGATTTTTGTTTTTGCTTGAAATTCTATAGTTTTGCCGTAACATACCTAGGTATGGATTCATTGTAGTTTACCCTGTCTGGCCTTAGCATGTACATTCAGTTTGAGGACTTTTTTTTAAATGGAAAATTCTCGGCCTTTATCTTTTTGGTTATTTCTTTTCTTTCTTTCCTCCTACTGTTTTCCTTTTACAGTGATTCCTTAAGTCTTTGTCGGAGCCTTCAATCTATCCTTGATATTCCTTATTTGTTCTCTTATAGTTTTTAATTTCTGAACTCTGCTTATATTTTGATTGAATTTGTCCTACTGCTTTCCAGTTCACTATGATCTTTAACGTGTCCATTTTAGAGTGTATCTCCAATCTATTTCCCTTTTGATTTCAGTGGTTATATCTTTTCTAGCATTTCTAATTCATTACTTGTTCTAATTTTGATTTGCCTGGTTTTGTTTATTTCTTTTTTTAAAGTGGGTATTTTGATAAGTCATTTTGATGATCTTGTTTCGTTTTTGCATTTAAGCCTGTGAGAGTTTGTTGTAGGCTTTATTGCTTCTCTTGGTATTCATTTTCTTTGTGTTAGGGAATTTTATTGGTAGATTCATACTGGATGGGAGGTTTTTGTTGTTGTTGCTATTGTTTTGTTTCTGTGATTTTCTCTGATCTGCTTGCTTCATTTTTTAAAAGCTTATCTTTGGTTAACACATAATAATTACATATCTTTGTGGAGTCCACTGTGATGTTTTGATATATGTATAACTGTGTAGTGATCAAATTGTGGGAACTGTTACATGCTTCACCTTAAGTATTTCTCATCTCTCATTGGCTCTCCTTGGTTCTCTGGGTCCTACTGACCCAGGCTCTTGTTCATTGGATTGCTGGCCCCCGGGTTGCTTCTCAGGCAGGGATGCAGCTCTGCATAAGCCCTGACCTGGAAACAGAGGTCATGGTTTCTCTCAGCCTCGTTACACAGCTGGAGAGCCTGACTGCAGCTCTGATTTCAGCCCGGTGGCTTTGGGCCTGTGTATCTCCAGGAATGAAACACCTGGCCACCTCTGCTGATTTCCAGCTTGGCAGTTAGTGGCCTACCACTGAGTCTTGGTTTGTTTCTAGGTTACAAAGGTCTTGATCTTACTGTTGAGTCCTGCTGTGCCTTTTCTTTCTTCCTCCGCCTTTTAAAAATGTTTAATTTATACAAAGAGGGGGTAGTTTGAAGCATCACTTCCAGTTCCATCTTGACATAAGAATAGGTTCAGTTCCTGCAACTTGTCATTCAGGGCCTTTCGGAGTCTTCTTAACTGGCTTTTGAAGTTCATTTCCCTTTAATCCTGAGTGTGAACTTTGTGTGTCTGCCAGGCAGTTTCTTAAGTCTTTGAACACATCCTGCTCCTCCTGCCATGGTTATTTACTTACATGCTGTGTTCCCAACCTTCCCTTTGCCTCTCCCACTCCTTCCCATTAGGAGCTGGCTCATGTGGTACCACCTTCTCTCTGAAGCTCTCCTTGAACTCACCTGACTCCTGCAACTGTGACATTTTCTGAAGTCATCGTGTCTGCATTGGTCATTTGGCCTTCATCATACCTCTCTCATGTTGAGAGACACCTGTCTTATAGATACAGGCCTTAGGTTCCTGCAGAATCCCCTCCCCTCCTAACTGCTTTGTGACCTCTTTCTGACCCCTGCCTGTTCCCTCAACCTTCTTAGTTTACTTCTTTCTCTGTAGCCTGCTTAGGTATTTCTGCTCCTTTTCCCATTATTGTAAATCCACTTGAACATTCTGTAGTCACTTTGCTAACCGCTTCCAAAATTAGATCAGTTCAACCATTTCTTTTGTCTGTTCCTTGTCTCTTTCTGCTAAGTACTGTTGGAAAAAAAATCTTACAACTTTGCCAATTGGCTCCATTTCAGATGTGTTTCCAATTTAGTTAGCCCATCCATGCTCATAGTTTACTTTTCTCTTTTTTGGCCCTATTTTGCCTGCTCACACTCTAATATTCTTCATCAGTACAACCTCTCCTGACCAGTTGACCCTGTCTTGAGATCTGCTGAGAACATAGGATTTATCCGAAGAATTTCGTTCATCTGTCCTCTTCTCTGTTTCAAAGGTTTTCTGCATCTGATAATAATCCATTTGTCCTCTCCCTTTTAAATCAAAGGAACTAACATTTCTAAACAGCTTCATTTACCTGCACTGTTCTCAAACTATCTCCAGAAGTTGCCTCATCCTGTCTTTCCTCCTCTGTCTCTGTGATACCCCGTCTCCTCCCTCTCTGTACCGTCAAATACACTCATCCACATTGGTGGGGCCAGTGGAGGTTGGGGAGCACTCCTTCCTCGGTCTTGTCTTCTTTCAGTTTCCTCTTCACGGCCATCCTCAGGGGAGAGAAGCCCACCTCTCTCATCGACCTAGTGCTTTGTTTTGTAACTGGAACACCTCCCAGGTGGTGCAAGTCTCTCCCACAAGTCATCACTGGCATATCTCATGTCTCTGATTAGTCCTTCTTAACTACATTTTTCCTGTAATTTTCCTCCCTTTTTTGGGGGGGGGGAGTTGCTTTCTCCCTTTTCTGTCCATCCTCCCTTAAATCATTATATCTTTGTCGCCTTTGCCTGGCACTAATTTCCCCCAAGGCATCGACCTTGGCTGTCATCTCTCTCAGGACATTTCCTGAGCAGTGACTATGCTCCCCATTTCATATGGGTTTATCACCTGGGATGAAGAGAATGCATATTCCTTCAGCTGCCTACTCCTCTTTGGTTTCTTGGCACCACAAACCCATTTTTCTTTTCCTAATTGGAATCATCTTTCACACTACTTCTGCCTTTCTCTCTGGCATCTCTGGTTCCAGAGTCCTGCCAGTTCTCCCCCTGAAATGCCTGCTTTTTTGGAATGTTTCTCTATTTTACCTCTGCTGCCATAATTGAGGTCTCCATGAACTATTGTGTGGTGCTTTACATTTTCACAGTCTAAATCTCTCCTGTGCTGCTGTTGCTGCTAAATTTTGGACACATAGCTGATCCGATTTTTCTCGTATTTGACATATTTAATGGTTGCACTCTGCCTAGAGGACCGAGTCTTGCTCTCTCAGCTTGCTGTTTGTGGGTCTTCCCCGTGAGGCCGTGTCCCTCCCTACCTGCCCCGGCTCTGGCAGCGCTGCATGGTGTCTTGCCTGCCCATCTTCAGGAGTGCCTCAGCCTGCCTTAAGCCAAACACGCAATTCACTCTGCTTTCCTTCCTTTCTCTGCTTGGTTTTATATCCCCTCTTCCGGCCTAAAGTTGTTTAGTGATGCACTTGTGACCCATCCATGTGGAATGCCTCTTGATACTCATAGAACTTTGTTCACAACTTTGTCACTCTTTATGTTATGTTCAACTGTATGAGATTCTGTCTTTCCTCTCCCAGCTTTTAAGCATCTCAGAAACATCTTTGTTTCCTCAGGTTATAGTATAAGAAGCGCTGATAATTTATGGAACTAAAAGTTGGGGAATCCATCTTCATGAATTTTAAGCTAAGATGGTTAGGAGCCCAGGTGTCATTGTTAGCATGGGAAGCACTAATAAAAAGAAAACCCACCTTTCAGCTTTGGCTTTAACATACAGTAATCTGGAAGTTGTCTATTTTTTCCCTAGAAATTTGGCTTTATTAAAATAAGAGAAAATAAGTTTAAATTGAACTTGCATCAATATAATTTTGTGTTCAGATGAACTGAAAACACTCATGTAATGGTTGGCTGAGTCAAGCTGCGTGTCAACAACCTGTCATCTGACAATCGAGTTCTTTGTGGTTGTTGAAAAGCATATATTAAATTTTCCCAGAAAAAGACTGTTAAAAACCATGTAGGAAGATGAAAGAATGTTTTACATAGCATTTTAATTAACTAAAAGTAGCTTGTTAAATCTTGGGGTCCCTGAAATGCAGAGGGAACTCTATAGAAAAATGTACACACCTTTTTCACAGCTGATTTTCTCACAGGTCTTCATGTGTTGATGTTGATGTGATGCCCATTAAGTCATTATATTAGCAGAGGCAAGTACTTTCACCACATTCATAGAAATATCTACCTATGTGTACATTTTGCATGTTAATTCTTAGGCAACACAGAAAATCTGGAAACTATCTGGAAACAAAGGCATAAAGAGACCCAAGAGTACAGTTATAGATAAAAGTTACAGATAAAACAGCCACAGGTAAAATTTTCCAAGTGTTGTATGTCTTCATTAAAACTTTAAATACTGGGGTTGTATATAAAATTGATATTACCAAATATGCATTTTTTCTCTTTAATTATCTGTCACATTAAAATGAGTAATTTTAAGTGCTTTTTGCCTCTGTAGTTAGAATTGAAACCAGGGATAATTAGAAGACTGTTTTGTTTGTTTTAAGGGACTTGGAAAAATGGGCAAATGTAGCAAAGAAAAAGTGTGGCAGAAATCCATGAGGATTTTGGAACAGGATTTTGACCTTGTAGGAAAATGCCTTTCCAAGCGATGGAGTCCTTTTATTCTAGTTATTTGAACATAACACACTGCTTCATTCATTTGCTGCCAGGGATCTGAATCTTCCATTATCCTTTACAATTTGCTGCTTTTGATAGCCAATTTACAGTTATAGTTATTAACCTTCTGTACAGTGCAGTATTTATGTCAATAATTATTAGACATTTTTCTACTGTGATTTTAAACTGGGCTGTTTAAAAAAGAAACACCCCCAGAATAGCTAAAATTTTTAAAGTTAATACTTCCATCTGCCAAAACAGATTAGTAGCGAATTTCCAGAACAGAACAAGTTGTCTTGATCTCCTTACCTAACACTTCGTATTATGTCACATGTCACTGCTTTCAGGGAACAAAATTTCTTGATGGAAGCTTCTATTTTGACATGAAAATTTTTGAGGCTGCAAGTGTAAAGTGATTTTATCCTTATTTTCTGGGTTAAATTTTGCTGCATTATTATTTTTATGGTATTCATGCTATAATAATACCATATTCACAATAAACTTGATCTATTCATAATGAATCATAGCCCTGTTGAATTTAGTGGCTAAATGAGCTGGAGTATATAATTTGAGAAGTTAAAACCATTTGATTCCATAAATAAGTGCTAACTTACAAAATAATATGTGCACCTCAGGTTCACTTCTTCCACAACTATCTTCTTGTTGCCTTTTTTGTTTTTTGATAGCAACACAAATATTGGCCAGGCAGAATTAAAACATTAATTAATCAGAATACTTACACATGAATGTTCTTCTAAAATTTTTTAATTTTAAAATTTAGACTATTTCTGAATATTCTTTTGGATTCAGTCTAGATATAAAAAATCTTAAAATGTATTACTCCTTTAGTGTAACAAATATTGAATTTTGGGGTAATTTAGTATTTGTTTGATTACACAGGATCATACCCTGCCTAAGACATTATATGCCTTACCTTTTCATTTTGGTGAGAGAGAATGTTGGATTGAATATATGTTGATCACAAGGCAAATAGTAGAAGTTGTCTTGAGGTATTAGACTAAAGAGGCCATAGGTTTGTATTTTAAAGCCTGACTACTGGAGTTCGATCTTAGCTACCCCATTTCCACATACGTGATCTTAGGCAAAACTACTTCATTGCTTTGTTTCTCAGTTTCTTCATCTATAAAATGGGTTGTCTGGAGCATTTAATGAATAAATATGTATAAGTTGTTTAGAATTGTGCCTGGCAGAAAATACACAATTAGTATCTGTCTTGGAATAGTTGACCTGACAACTGAACTCCAGATAGTTTTACTTTTAATCTGTTTTAATAAATAAATGAACTGCAGCAATGATAGTACTTGTCAAAAGCAAAATGTATTTGCATATTTACTATAAAAATATAAAATGCTTAGGAGCAAACATGTTATGGATTTTAGATTGTTTTGGAAAAGACATGCATATATGTTTAGGTTTCTTGGGAATAAGACCTAAGTCTAAATTTGAAATTCGATTATGTTTCTTATATACTTCATACGCATAGCCTGGAAGTAATTTAATGCCAAATTTTTAGTGTGCCTGTGTGTTGACTATAACCCATCACATAAAGTCAGGTGTGGAATTTTCTACTTGTGGCCTTATGCTGGCATTCAAAAAGTTTTAGATTTAGATTTTTTTTTTATTTAAAGAGGAAAAAACAAAACAAAACAGAATAAAGGGTAGCGACAATACAGTATTTCAAGGAAAAAAGGAGGAGTACAACAGCAATAAAACCTAAGAAATTATTACTTGACTAATTACATACTGACTTCTTTGAAATAGTTGTTCAAATTACAAAGTTAAAACATGTAAAGTAGACATTCAAACAGTGAGACTGTTAACAGTTCTGCTCCACGATCTGAC
>PVJX010026627.1:0-25643 GCA_004027295.1 Dolichotis patagonum
CCTAAGGTTATTATAACAGTAAAGCAATGTAATAGAATGAGCTTAATAAGCAATAATGTTTGCAACAACTACTAATGATGCAAAGATATTGTATGGATTTGGGCTATTTTGAATACTAGCAATGATGAGGTTAGATAAGTCCAACCAGTCCAATTTTGTGATTTTTCAAACAATTTATTAATAAGAGAGAAAATATTTCTCACAGAACATTTTCTAGAATACAATTTCCATACAGTATGCATAGGTTTCATTCTGAGAGAGTGTTAAATAATTTTATGAACTGGATAAAATAAATACATTTTAGGTCCTGTAATACATTTAATGAATATTCAAGGAATCATAGATTCTGAGGAATTCTCTAAATTTTTTTAAGCATGAAAATTATTTTAGGCTTAGAATTTTTCAGAATACTCTTGAATAACTGACTATAAGACAAAATTTTAACTTGTATCCATATATGTGTATTAGTGTAGAGATTAAAAGAACTAAGAAAAGATTTTTAGTTTCTTTGCTACAGTAGCAAAGTTGGAAACCATGATGCTGTTTGACTTTTTTGTTTGAAGATTAATCTTTTTCTTACATACCATAATGTTACCAATAAAAACACTAGTCAAATGACAGCATTACTATTATTATTTTGGGATAATAATTTAATTTTTTACTAATTTGCATCAGATGAAAATGCAAATTAACTGAAGTGTCAGTTAAACTTTACTTTTAACATAACAATTAACATTGTGTTGGACTCTTGATTCAGAAGTGCTTACTATCAACTTCGGAAACTATCTTCTCTCAAATCTACCTCCTAGGATTTTTCTCTCAGATTCAGATCTACCTCCTAGGATTTTTCTCTCAGATTCATTCATTTGCAGAAAACATTAAGCTTGGTTCTATTAATTAAGCATTAAGTTAACTAGTAATATCCTGTTGAATATATGTGGGTAAAGATTTTAAAGTAGGTATTTATGGTCTTCTGAATTTCCACCAGATCTGAAGTGATTTCATTCCTTTTATTTTTTTTTAAGTTTTATTTAAAGAGAAAAAAACGAAAAAGAAAACAACCAAACTAAACAGAAAAGGGTAACAACAATACAGAATTCCAAAGGCAAAAAATAAAAGAACAAGAACAACAAAACAAAAACAAAAACACTAAGAAATCGCCACTTGATAAGTTACATACTGTCATCATTGGGAATAGTTGTTCAAGTTACAAAATTAAAGCACACAAAGTAGACATTCAAACAGTGAGACTGTTAACAATCTAGCAAAAACAGTAATGTGGTCATCTGTCTTACACACTTAAACACACATGCAGTTCTGTCCTTTAGAGCACTTTCTTTTCCATATATATATATATATATATATATATATATATATATATATAATTTTATTTTAAGGGGGTAAAATTAAACACAGCAAAAGAGAACAGAATGGACATAAGAAAGCACAAATTTCAAAGCTAGACAACCAGGGATCTTCATTATCTGTCGTATTATCTTTTGTTTTCTTCCAAATGGTTGGCCGTATCTTTGCATATGGAGAGCTCATACTAAATAGCATAGCCAATCTTTTCACAAGATGTGTAGTTAACTGGCTCCCACTTGCTAAGTGGGGGGACACAGGATAGGGGACAGGACGACATGCGATGTCTGCTTCTCAGCCTGCACACCTGCAGACTCACAGCCTCCCCCCCAGAGAGGGGTGGTGCTTCTTGTTCTCCTGGCACCCCAAGTTGACCACACTGTGCAGGTCCTGATGCACCAGGGTCTCTCTCCTTTAGGCCTCCAAAAGTCTGCCACACTCTCAGTCACCCCCTGAGAAGGGTGGAGCTCCTTATTCTCCCAGTACCCCGAGTCAACCATATGGTGCAGGTCCCATTGCACCAGGGTCTCTCTCCTTCAGGCCACTGAAAGTCTGCCACACTCTCAGCTGCCCCGCAGAGAGGGGTGGAGCTCATTGTTCTCCCAGCACCCTGAATCAACTGCACCGTGCAGGTCCTCCCCCCAGAGAGGGAAGGAGCTCCTCCTTCTCCCAGTACCCTAAGTCAACTGCATGGTGCAGGTCCCGAGGCGCCAGGGTCTCTCCCCTTCAGGCCCCCTAAAGTCTGCCATACTCACCTGCTATTTCTTTCTGATTAATTGACCATTGCATTTCCAAAGTTCTGAAATGGCCAACAGACCACAGAAAGAATTCTCTTTAGGCTCCTGTTTGAAACCAGCAGCTACAGCAATCTGCTGGCCTTGCTTCAGGGCCACGATTTCATTCCTTTTATTCCTCAATGCATCAATTTGAGTTTTTCTTCCCTTATTTTTATAAGGTTGCCTAAGGGTTTATTAATTTTGCTTATTCTTTCAAAGAACCAACTCTTAGGTTGAATAACTCTTTGTATTGTTTTCTTAATCTTAATTGCATTAATTTCTACCCTGATCTTTATAATTTCCCCCCTTCTATGGGATTTGGGCTTGACTTGCTCTTCTTTTTCTACAAGTTTGAGGTGTAGCATTAAATTGTTTATTTGTGCTTGTTTTGTTTTCCTGATGTGAGAGTTTACCACTATAAATTTCCAGCTTAGGACTGCTTTCATTGCATCCCACAGGTTCTATTTATGTTGTATTTGCATTTTCATTTGATTGTAAATATTGTTTCATTTCATTTCATTTCATTTCATATTTCATTAAGTTATAAAATCTGTGACCCATTGGGTGTCCAGGAGGGTGTTATTTAATTTCCATGTGTTTATGGAGTTTTTATATGTTCTTTTGCATTAATTTCCACTTTCATTGCACTATGGTCAAATAATATACATGAGATAATTTCAGTTTCTTTGCAGTTACTTAAAGATGTTTTGTGGGCTAGTACATGTTCGATTTTAGAGAATGACTCATGTGCAGCTGAGAAGAATGTATATTCTGATGTTGTTTGGTGGAACATTGTAAATGTCTACTAAGACCATTTGTTCTATATTTGATTCAGCTCTATTGCTTCTTTGATAATTTTTTTCTGATTGATCTATCTCTTTGTGATAATTGGGTATTAGGGTCTCCAATTGCTTATTTGATTTTTCATATGTATTAATATTTGTTTTATGTAGTTTGGTGCTCCCGAATTACATGTACATATATTTGGGATTGTTATCTCTTCCTCATGAATTTTTTTCCATAGCAAGTATGTAGTGACTTTCTTTATTGCTCTTGATCATTTTTGGTTTGAAATTCATATTGGCTGCAAAGATTTAGCTACCCTTGCTTTACTCTGGGTTCTTTTTACATAGAGCATAATTTTCCATCCTTTGACTTTCAGTCAGTGAGTTTCTGTTTGAGCTAAATATGTTTTTTTCTATGCAGCATATTGCTGGATCTTGTTTCTTACTCCATTCTATAAATCTGCTTCTTTTGATTGATGCATTGAGGTCATTTATCATTGTCATGTTTTTTGTGCCAATTTTTTTCTGTTTAATTGCTTACCCTGCATGGTGGTTTCTTTCTGATGTTGTTCTTGGCATTGTGGGCATTTTTGTCTCTATCTAGAATATATTTCAGTCATAGGGTTGGTTTGGTGGTCAAGAATTCCTTCAGTTGTTCTTTGTCATGGAAGTATTTTATTTCTCCTTTAATTTTGAAAGACAGTTTTGCAGGGTACATCAATCTGGACTGGAAGTTGTTTTCTTTCAGGAATTGAAATACTTCACTCCAAGCTCTTCTTGACTTGGTGATGAGTTTGAGAAGTCAACCATGATTCTAAGTCACTTTCATTTGTAGGTGATCTGTTTCTTTTCTCTAAGAGCTTTTCGTATTCTATTTTTGTGCTGAATTTATAGCATCTGGATTATTATATGTCTAGGTGGAGGTTTATTTTGGTATGACTGTTTGAAGTTCCACATGCCCAACTTATCTGCATGTGAGATTCCATTTCCATGTCTGGACAATTTTCTACTATTAATTCTGCAAATAGTTCTTTTATGTCATTTGCATTGACTCCTGGTTTTTCATTGACATCTTTCAATCTTACATTATTTTTCTTTTCATCCTCTAGGAGCTGTTGAATTGTTATTTCATGTTCCCTTGTTATTTTTAAGAGTTCTTTCCTTTCATGATTGCTAGTACTGATCCTGTCTGTAAGGTCTGAAAGTCCATCTTCAGGTTCATTCAAGCAGCTTTTCTAGCTTTCAACAGAATTTTGAATTTCCTTGATATCTGCTTGAATCTGTTTCATGCATTCTACTCCTTTCCTATATTGTTCATTCAAAGTTTCCATCATTTTCTTATGCTCTTGTTTTTTTTTTTTAATCTTTGTTCTCTAACTATGCTGAGCATTCCCTTCATTTGGATGCCATTACTTTTTTGCCTGAGAGATTATTTCTGATCTGACTTCCTCTATTGTCTCATGAATTTTTTTTACTTCACTTGTTATTTTTTTTCAGAAATTTCAGGTGTGTGTCTTCTAATTTATTCTACATTGATGTCTTCTGTACTTGTACTGAGGGGATTGCAAGTCTGAGGTTGCATTTTGTTTTTCATTTTCACCTGTTGGTTGATTTTTTGGTCTTTTCAATCTCACTAGTTTTGCCTATTCCTAGTCAAGGTTCTAGTGTAAGGCTGGTGTTCCCTTAGTTTCCAGTCATATGGTATAGGGCAGGAGCCCATCACCTAAATTCCTCCTGTGGGGCTAGTTGGTGTGATCTGGATTCTTTCAGGGTTGACTAACCCCAAGACACTGATGTGAACCAACCTTTGGCTCACATTGATACTGCTGTTCAGGTTTTCCCAGGCTGGTAGTCCAACCTATTCACCATGCACACTCCAGTAGGAGCCTCACTGTGTACTGGGGGTATTTCACAGGCCCCTAGATTGAGAGTGGCATCACCAATGTGGTTGCAGGTTTGCCATAGTCTTATAAACCAATTTATACCAGGAACTTTTATGCAATGTTTTTCCACTTGGTAGAAAGATTTTAACTTATTGTGGAGGGTTTTAAGAGAAGTAGAGGATAGTATGGAGAGGTGGTTCAGGTTAAATATAGTAAGAGCTAATTGGATGGGCAAAGGATGATCATCAAAATTTTGATGAATTGCAGGACAGCAGAGAGAAGGTTTGGAAGAGAGAGCCTTGGAGCATGGAAGTGAACCAGACAAGGAAGAGATAATGTTTACCCACATGAAGGTCTCACGAAATCAAGCAAGATAGTTTATGGAAGAGAGGAAGATGAGGAGTGGAATAACACAAAGGGAAAGTTTAGAGATCTGAATTGTGTACACTAAGGAAAACAAGATAGAAAAAAGAAGTGGAAAAACAAAAAAAAAACAAAAGAAAAAATAAGAAATAAGAATAATCACACATAGAAAAAAATAACAAACATATAGAAAGAAAACCAAAACCACTCACAACAAACTAGACAAAGAGAAAAGAAAAACAAACCAAGAAAAAACAATAAAGTATCATAAAAACAAACAGCAGGACAAACACACTAACCCAGTAGACTACCAAGAGAAAAATCCTTTAGAAAAATAAAAGTAGTGAGATTCCTCTAGTGTCTGCAGTTCTGTGTAGGTCCAAATATGATTCCAGAATGTGTATCCCAACCAAGATTGCAGATGGATTTGTTCTGGGTTTGGTTTTGCTCTTTGTCTTTGGTTTTATGCGATGTTATCAGCTTTCTATGGCTGGAGATCTCCCCACCAGACTCAAAAAGAAAAAAAAGAAGAAAATCAAAGAAAGAACAAAATATGGAAAAGCAAAGAGGGTGTCACTACTTGCCCAACTCTATTCTGCATGTCTTTGTCCCCAAGTGTAAAGCTGGGAAACCTAACTTACCACCCGCTGGCTCATACTGTTATTCTTGCTTCAGGGTTTTCTATACTGCTAGCCCTGCTTATCCGTCACGTAACCTCTAATTGGGTGGTCTACTGTGTCTCTGGCTGTCCTGTTGGTCTCTAGTTCCTGAGTCTTGTCAATGGAGGAAGAAGGTGCCTGTCTTTCCTGCCAGTTGCAGTAGCTCTGGTCAATGGTGGGAAACAAAACATCATCATATAACAGGATCTAATCATATTTTACAGAATACTACACTCAGTAACAGAGCACAGCCTCTTTGAATATCAACATGTAATAAGGTCATATTTTTGTCCATAAAGGAACTCAGCATATTTTTATCACAGACAACATCTTCTCAAACAGTAATGCAACCAAAGTAAAAATATAGAAGAAAAAGAAAACTAGGAAAATACACAAACACCTACACACTAGCAATACAATTGTAATTTATCCACAGACCAGAAAGGAAGAAGGATCAGTGAAAAGAAGATACTCAACACAAAAATTCAAATAAACTTCACCATGTGTTGCCACTGTACATCTGTCAGAATAGTTAAAAAATGATATTTCCAAAATGATAAGAAATTAGATCACTCATTCATTGCCCTTCAGAGTATAACATGGTTAATGTTTGCCATAACAGGTTGAGAGCTTCTTACAAAACTAAAAATGTATCTACCATAATCCTTAGCAATCACATTGTTTGATAAATAGACCTAACCCTTACCCTATCCCTAAACTTAACACCAACCCGAACCCTAAATCTAAAATAAAAACCAAATGGGATGGTAATCTCAGAAATAGAAAAGTCTATTTGTTAATACAGCACCCTGTACATAAATTTGTATAACATTTTTATGGTGCATATGACACCTTTAACTAGGAACTACCCCTGTCTTATTCATGATTAAATGTTTAAATAGTAGTACTGCCATGCCTTGAAATATTATATAGCAATGAAAAGAAATAAAATTGATGGATATGAATTAATATCCAGAAAAGCATACTCACTGAAACTACTAGTCCCAAAAGTTAACATTCTGGATGACTCTGTAATTAGACAACATCTTGATAATATTCTTGAATAAAATGTTCATAGAAATGGAGTGAGCGCTTTAAAATGGGTTAACAAATTATGACTAGTTAAAAACTGACTTAGATAACAGAGCATAGAAAAATTCTTGTTTGATTCATTTCTAATTCTGTTTTTCTACTAATGTTATTGCCACAAATTACATATTATACATGATAATTTTCTCATATACGTATATTATTGTTTTCAGAATGCATCATTTAAATCATATATGCAGTAAAAACCTGACTACCTCCTGTTAAGAGCAAACTATATTAATATTAATATTGGTTTCCCTATATTCCTGTTGAGTTTCATGTCCACGTATACACTTTTATTGAAATTCTTTCTTTATTCATTTGAGTCAAGATAATCCTTGTGTCCTTTCATTTCTGCATGATGTCTTCACTTTAGCATTTTTAATAAGAAAGGTCTATTAGCAACTGACTCCCCTAGCTGTTGATTATCTTAAGAGTGTTTTAATTTCTCTTTCATTTTGGTGGATGGCCATAAAATAGAACACATTCTCTAACACAAAAGGAGATGGAGGAGAGACTGTTGGTGAAGCTTCCTGAAGATAAATCCATTTTCCTACTCTACCATTTACATGTGTATGAAATACACTCTCCTCTTCTCCTGAGAACTAAGTATGCTGCAAGAGCTGTCACCGTCCGTCATGTATCCAACAAAAATCAACTGATCTATGTTTTACACTAGGAATAGATACCTCAAAACGTGGAAAACAGTCTCAAAGATCTACATACTCATACCCAGTAGAAGTTACAGCTTCTAGCCCACTTTAGTGGACCCATGAAAGCTGGTTTTGTTGGTTCATGAACGGGTCAGTCTGATCGTCTAAGAGCTCTGCCTCCTATGGCTTTTCATTCTGCAGCACTTTCCCCATCACCTGCATCTTCTTTTTGAATTAAAGCTTTTACTTATAAGTTCATGCTGTTGTTTCTGTTTTTAAATATTTTAAATTTATTTTTATTACTATACATTTTTAGTACACTGATTTTATTCATCGTGGCAAGTTGGTACCAGTACAAAATGTGCCTTAATTCATTTTATTTTCCCTTCCTTTTTCTGCCTCTCCCTTCCCTCCATGTTTTAGTTCCCTTCCTAGTCACACTTTCTGTTATCCCTAAACTAAGTTCCCATGCCTGTGTTTTAGCAGCTGAGGGAGTTCTTGATTAACAATGATAATTTTCAGGTTAATGAGAATAAGGAGTTATTCTAGCCATGGTGTTGGTAGAACAAAGGCACACAGGGTCAATCTGATTTTGCTATTTAGTTTTTAAAAATATTTACTTTAAAACTATTTATATTTGATCATTTTAATAGAAAAGTTATTTGTATATTGTATACAAATTGTATATTTAAGATGTAGATTTCCTGTGATTTACATGTACAATGTATTTCAGTACTAACAACTTTATTAGAAACACTAATAAGACTTTTTAATTTAACAATTAAAGAATCATTTAGCCATAAGACTGAAAAGGCCAGAGTCAGAATTTAAACCTGCACCTGATGTAACACAGTTTCCTCCACATATTATAGTGATGTTCTTTGTAGAACTGGCTTGAACTGTTTTTAAGCCCTTAGTTTAAACTGCATACATGTTAAAAAGACATGCATGTTTCTCATGTGAATATAAAAACTTCTTGCTTTGTCACACAAATCAACCAGTCATCCAGCAAATGCAGTCACTGGCCTTAGGAGATTCTGGATTTAAATTAGCAATTGTTCTCCAGTCACTTTGTGCTTCTTGGAGTAGTCAGTCCTTAACATCACTAGGAAGTACAAAGTAGTATGGATTGTATTTCATGCAGTTATTGACTGGGCTTTCCAAAGGTTAGTCAGTGTGGACTGCTCTTGAGTCACTATTCAAAGTATGCTAATAGAAGTTTAAGGTTTATGAAAAAAATCATTCTAGAAAGCCCATCAGCTCAACAATAATATATATAAGGATTGCTGCAAAGTGGTTATTTGCTCATATCTCTTTTAATTTTTATATTATGTGCCTTTTAGCCATACAAAATCAGTGCACCAGAAATATTCATACTATATTCTACAGGAAATAAAGAACAACATTAGGCATTAAAAAACCTTAAAGTCCTCTTACTCTCACATAGTATATATTGACTTTTCTTTCAAGAGCAAAAGAAGAAACCCCAAAACCAAATAAACTACACTTTAAATATTCATTTATACTTTATTAGACAACATCTTTTTCTTTTGCCTTAGGCACTAGGGATAATATTTCTTACATTTAAAGTATCTGGTGGCATTATTGTGAACCAAAATTCATTAAAATAATTTTCCATTTAGTTACCGAACTCCTTATTATTAATTTTTAGGGAATAGTAATTGGTACTCTCTAGCAGACAATAATCAATCTAATTGGCCAAATTAAATAATCTTAACAAATATAGCCTTTTCAGTTTTCTTGCATTTTATATTATTACTACCTCATTTTCAGGAGTAAAAGAGGAAATCTCTCAAAATTAAAAAAAAAGGAATAACTTAAAAGACTTTTATTAGGCACATTTAAAGATACGGTGATAAAATCTGGATTTGGTAAATTGAAAACTTTCTTTCTCTCTTTAGCCCTTTTAAATCTAAATGATATATATTCTTCCTCAAAGCTCATTTATAGATTACTGATAAGATTACTGCTCAGGTACCAAAAAAAACATGATTAATGGTCAGATTCATGCTTCCTGATTCACTTTTCAGGATGAGGTAATAATAATAATATAGAAGCCAGATGTGACCATTATACTTCTATAAAATTATTTTCTGGCCAACCTGATTGATTATGTCTGCCAAATTTTGCCAATTAATATTCCTTAAAATTAATAGTGAGGAGTAGAGAAATTACTTGGAAAATTATTTTAACGAATATTGATCCATGATAATACAACCAAATGCTTTGAATATAAGAAATTTTAAAACCCACTGCTGTAGGGCAAGAAAGGTGTCACTTTCTAAAGTAGAAGTTAATATTTAAAGTACTGTATAGTCTGTTTGGATTTGGGGTTTTTTATAATGGATAACTTATCATGAAAAATCACATCCTGTTTCTCCCGTATCATTTTGTCTTTGAAAAGAGTAAGACCAAACCAAACAAAACAGAATAAAGCCAATCAAAACAAAACAGGGCTTCTAAACAAAATAATAGGAAATCAGCAATGCCTACCACAATTCCTCTTGTTATCTTCAAAGTAGCTGCCTATTCCATCAGACATAATAAAATCTAAGAAAACAAAATAGAATAAAATCAACCAAAACAAAACAATGAAAGCAGTATAGGGCTCCAAATCTAGATAACAGATAATCAAAAATGGTTACCATAATATATTTTGTTCTCTTGAAACAGCTGCCCATACCATGTGATATAATAACATCAAACAAAACAAAACAGAAAAAAACCAAACAAAACATAACAATGGAAACAATACATAGCTTCAAAACAAAATAATAGGAAGTTGACAGTGGCTACCCCCTCTCTTTTCAGACACCTCCCCCTTTCACTTTCACAGTATTCATTATGCATTTTGAATCCCACTAACTCTCTCAGTCTCTTATACTAGGGATACACACAATGTTCACCCATGTGGCTCTGAACTATTTTACCCATGAGCATAATCACAAATTGCATCCATTTACCTACAAGAGCCTCAAGGTTATCTTCCTTTATGGCTGAGTTGCTTTCCATTGTATAAAAATGCCATATCTTTCTTATTTATTCTGTGGTTGATGGGCAGGCTACCACTGTCTTTTCCTTATTCCCTCAAATGGATCATTGTTTTCTCTCCTTTGACTTTCAGTCTATGACTTTCCTTTCCAGTTAAATGTGCTTCTTGTATAAGTGTATAAGCGTATTGCGGGGTCCTGTCTCCTTATCCACAGCACCTGTGCTTCTTTTTATTGGTGAACCGAGGCCATCTTCTTCAATGGTTATGGCTAACGTGTACTGGCTTATCTCTGCCTTGCTATTTTCATACTGTTAGCTCCCTGTTTTCACCGTAATCCGACTGCTAGCCCTGCTTAACAACCCCCTCTGCTGCTGTTGCTGGAACCATGCTCCTTCTTATCTCTCTAGAATGTCCTTTAGAAATTTTTATAGAGTTGGTTTGGTGGTCGTGAATTCCTTCAGTTGTTCTTTGTCATGGAAGTATCTTGTTTCTCCATTAATTAGACAATTTTCTGGAAGTTGTTTTCTTACAAGAGTTGAGATACTGCATTCTAAGCTCTTCTTGACTTGAGGGTTTATGTTAAAAAGTCTTTTTTGATTCTGATGTGTTTTCCTCTATAGGAGATCTGTTTTTTTTCCTAACAGTTTTAATATTCTGTTCTTTTGCTGAATTTCTGGGATCTTGATGCCCATATGTCTAGGTGTAGATTTATTCTGGTTATGGCTATCTGGAGATCTATATTCCTCACTTATCTGAATGTCAGTTCTTTTTTCCATGCTTGGGAAGTTTTCTGCTATTACTTCTGTAAAGAATGTTATTATTTCATTTCTGTTGACCCTGCTTTTTCACTGACACCTATCACTCTTAAAGTATTTTCTTTGTGCCATTGTCTTGCAGCCATTAAATTGTTATTTGCTGGTTTGTTGTTATTTTTTTCACTTTCTTAAAGAAAAAAAGTAATTGTGGTGGTAAATTTCTAGAATATAGTGAGTTTTCTTGGATTCCTCCCTCAAAAGTGAGATTTGACTTCCAAATACATGTCAGAAGTATATAGCTCCCAACTGTAGTAAGCAAGTAAGAGACTGAAGTCTAGTGTTCATCTTCCAACCTTCCCAGCCTGCAGTCTGTCTTTGTATCAGCAATAATTGCCTGAACAGCTCCTATGGCTTCATTAATGTGTGTCTGTAGCTCTCAGAGTTCTTCTATATGCAGCAATGCAGAATTTGAGCAGCTTCATTAAGAACTGCATCTCCTGTGTGCAAACAAAGACTATGTTTGTGTAAAGCAGCAAGAAAACCCTGTTTAGTTTGATTTTGTTTAGCAACTGAATCCTGTGTTATGTGCTCCTGAACCAAAATCTGAATTGCCTGAAGCATTACCAGGTAACCATCATGGCACTGAATATGAAGGAGGTTAGCCAAAACGTTTATGCCAGCATTAAAACTGGGATTATTTACACCCAAATTGATAAATGGCTCTGCATTTATAGTTGCACTGTCAGTATTTTATGCATTGCCAAGTGCTAAGTCCTTGTTTTTTCAGTATTATCTTCACATTCAAGTCTAATGGCTAAGCCAAGGAGCCAATCAATTGCTTCTTGTTGAGCCTAAATCTTGAAAGGACAGTCAACATCTCTGAGACACTTTTCAAAGAAACTGGGCCAGTCACTGCTGGAGATGTTTCATATATTACCTCTGTCTTCAACCTTGTTGTGTCTGATTTTCTGGTCTTTAAGCTAAACGATAAAGTTTTTAAATTCTGTTTCATCTTTGCAGTTGAAACCAGGGTTTTGGTAGTTGAGAGCTGTCAGCTTGCATTGGATCATGGTCCCCACTTCTCATTTGGGTCCCCCAGGCCTCCTCCAGAAGGGAAGTGAGCATGAGTAGGCTGCTCAGACATCAGTGATGTGATGAGAGGTGGGCCAATGCCACCAGGTTCTTACTTTTTAAGAGATCTTTCCTTTCAGGATCACTAGCTGCAAACCTGTCTTCAGGGTCAGAAAGTTTATCCTGTTTCTTTCAAGTGATTTTACCAGCTTTTGATGGAGTTTTTTAATTTCTTGGATATCTCTTTGAATCTGTTTTATGCAGTCTATATCTCTCTTGTATTGCTCTTTTAAGGTTTTCCTCATTTTCCTATGCTCCTCTTTTTTTTTAACCATGCCTTCTTTAGAAGGCTCAACAGTTCTTTTATTTTGTTTTTCATTTTTCTTTTACCTGAGAGAGCATTTCTGATCTAATTTATTTTATAGCCTCATGAAGTTGTTTCTTTACTTCAGTTGCTATCACTTCAGAAACTTCTGGCTTGTGATTTTCAGTCTCTCCCATATTTACATCTCTTAAACTTGCCCTGCATGAGTTGCAGGCCAGAGACTACCTTTTGTTTCTTCGTCTTAACAGTTTTCTGGGTTCTTTCAGGCAAGCAAGTTGCGGGGTCCCAGGCATTTCCTGTGTGGACTGTCCATCCCCAGTGTAGGGGACTGAGTCCAGCACCCGGGTTTCTCCTATCCCAGGTTGCCAGGGTAGTGCTGGGATGCAGAGCCAGCGTCTCCTGACACATGCAGCTACTTTGAGGCTCCCCTAATGGTGACTTGTGCATGGTAGCTTGGCTGGCTGGTTCTCACCACTGGAACTGGCGACTAGTCCCTGGTGACTGCTGGTGGGCTCATAGAGGTGTCTAAGTTTTGTTTATTTTTCTGGTGTTTAGAGTTCTGTGCTAATAATGTCTGCATTGCATCCCAGAGATGCATTGGGTATGGACCTGATCTTGTCATCTGTGTGCATCTGTGCACTAGGCTGTTGTCCTGGGTCTCGAGGTTCCCTTCGGTCGTGCATTTTTATGGCTGATGCACCCTCCAGGATGCAGTGGGTAAGCCTCAGATCACAAACACACTGAGCTCGAGTGGATCCACGCTCTGGGATATAATGGAGGGGCATCGAGCATACTTACTGTCCTCCAGCTGGGCCACTCTGGGATGGAATCTCTCCCAGTGATTTTAAGGGCCATGTCTATCAAAGTGGAAAAGTAGATATCACTTAGAGTTTTACTAATATTTAAACCAGTGCCTGAACTATTGTAATATATGCTTTCAGGTAAGTGCAACTTGAACCTAGAATTTATATTGTAAAAGAGACCTACTATTTTAACAAAATACTGCATGGGCCAGGGATAAAGTTCAATGGCATAAGGGCCTGCTTGGCAAGGGCAAAGTCCTGAGTTAGATTCCTGATAACAAACAAACAAAACAACAACATCAAAAACCACAAAACAAACAAAAAAAACCACTCATGTGAGACACCTAAAGGGAAGAAAGGACAAGCTGAATCCACTCATTACAATTTCTAGCCATGTGAATTGACAAAGAAGGATTAGGTGACTCAACTTACCCGATAAGGTAGCTTGGAAAGTTTAAAGGAAGGACAATGTCCCTGGATTTCTTCACTTCAGATACAATAGCCCTTGTCATAATGCAATACAACACCATGAATATCTCTATCCTTGGTATATTAAAAATTCTCATTTCCTTCTGGAATTAGTTAATATTAGTTGCAGTAATGACCACTATAGCAAAAGTAAGATTGTATAAACCTCTCTTTAATACTTAATACAAGGCAACACTGATTATTTCTTTGAATGAATTAGGGGGGAAAAAGCATTTGAAATGAAATTTACTTTAAAACAATTCAGTATTACTGATGAATTAGAGTGGAAGTCCTTCATGAAAAGAAACACACATAATTTTAGATTTATATTACATAATACTAAATTACTAAAGACATCATAATTTCTTTGTAATTGGATTAGGAAATCACATGGAGAAAAATATTCTAGAATAAAGTTATAAGAATTATGTAAGAGATGAAACTGAAGCATCATAAATTTTGACCAAAAAAATAAAAATGTATCGAATTACTCAAGTAATCTAATTTGTGTATATAAATACGTTTCAAAATATATGGTGTTTGTGTTTATGTGTGTTTATGTGTGTGTGTTTGAGGACAGTAAGACTGACATACTAAATACATAATTTCTAGGCTTATTTTATTCATGGTTGTATTTGTTTGCAACTATGAGATATTTGCTCTGTGATTAATAGATCTATTTAATGTATGAAGATGGAGTACAGATTTTGCACCCAATATATATGAGAACTTTATCTTTAAAAATTCTTTCAATTTTCCTTTCAGCAAATTTGAAATACTTTGATGAGTGGAAAATAGTCAAAAAAGATAACATTCAAGTACAATTTAAATGAAGTCTGATATAATGATTTAATTTAAATTTAATAAGCCAGTTATTGTAGGTTAATTAAATGCCACTTGATGATTAAAAGCATATTTATTTAGATTAACAGCTATTAAATGATTTTATCACACCATTTATGGATAATTTTGTTTTAAATATATTTTAAATTATTTAAATTTTCAGCTTATGCACACTTTCTATTGAAGTAATACTTTAAAATTTAAACTAAAACTTTATTTCTTTAAGACAATCTTTAATCTTTCATAATCTAATTTATTATTATTATTCAATAAACAGAAAACATTTGTTATGAGACAGAACAACAAAGACAGTCAAAAGAATCAGCAAACAATTAAAGTAAGGTGAAATGGAAGTAAGCGGGTTAATTAAGCAAATTAATTTTTCACTGGAGCTTGGCTCACTTTTAATTAATACTTTTTTAATTATGAAATTGCTTTCATAAACCTCACAACCTACCGTATCTTTAAATGATAGTAATAAAGATTCATTAAACACAATTTGCAGCAGGCAAAGTTTAGGAGTGTTACTTTAGAAAAAAACTTCATTTGATTTTCAATAGGAGCAATGAGTTAGCTGATACTATGTTCAACATTTTATAGAAAGAAACTTAAGCTCCAAGAGAATAAACTTTTCACAAGGAAAGCAACAGGCTCTGCGCAGAGTAAGCTTCAGATGTAGAACATGGAGCCACAGAATTTAATATTTGTCCTGATAGGTTTCAGGTTTAGCTCTCTTTCGACTCTTTTTTATTCTCCTGTCCTCCCTTTACTTAGTGACATTTTACCTGCAGATTATGTAACTTGTTTTTGATGTTTATAGAGAGTTCACAGCTAAGAGCTTATATTGAGTCTCAGAAAATTTTGAATTGAACTTTCAAAAAATGCTGGTACTGTTGATACTTTAATGAAAGGATTAATGCATTCACCATTGTAGAAAAATCAATATTTATGACAAGTTAGGCAGAATTACTGATTTGTTATTGTGCATATTTAAATATTGTGATTAAAGAACATGTGTTTGGTGTCAAGTTGACAAGGAGTGAGTTCTAGCACTTAGGCTTAATTGCGTCAACTGGACTGGCTTGGGAATTCTTGAAAGGATTTGCATTGATGGTAACTTTATGGAAATTTTATTTACTTATTTATTTTTTGAGGACATTAGATATTGTTTTCCATAATGGTGCCACTAATTTATATTCCCAAAAACTGTCCATAAGGGCTGTATTTTTCCAGTTCACCCCTATGCTTATCTTTTTTTTTTTCTGAGAACAGCTATTCTAATATGTTTCAGATGTATCTTGATTACTTTTCTCTTGTTGGGAAAAACACCCCATACCCAAAACAAAGGAAAGGTTTATTTAGCTCACAATTTGTGGAGGTTTCAGTGCATAATCAGCTGACTCCAAGGCAGGGTGGCCTGGGCCAGGGGCAACACTACAAGGCAGCAGCCAGCAAAAGCAGCTAGAGCAAAAAAGGTGGACACAAGCCTCTTCTCCATTATGTTGTACACAGGCCACCTACCCGGACTCCCAGGGTGGGAATAGAACCCCCCAAATCTCCCAACCCTCCTTTTGCACAGGATGCCAGGATGAGGATATTTACAAAGTAAAGATTCTGGCTCCCTGCTGAGTCTCTCAGTTAAAACTTTTAAACTTAAGTTAACTGTAAGCATCAACCATAACATATATTATCTTATTGTGATTTTGTTTTGTATTTCTTTGTGGTTTTAATTTGGTTTTTCATAATAGTATTGTTGAACATATTTTCATATTTTTTGCCATCTTATACCTAACTTTGAGAAGCATCTATTTAGTTCTCTTATTCATTTTTTAAGAGAGAAAGAAAAGAAATTTTAAAAAAGAAAAAATAGAAAAAAACAAGCAGAAAAGTAGAAAACAGTTAAAAATTAACATCATAAAATCGCTAGTTGCTACATTACATATTGTTAAAAATAGTTGTTAAAGTTACAAAGTCAAAGCATAAAAAGTGTCTAGACAGTCAAACATTGATAGTACAAACTCTTCTGTTCAATAATCTAACAAAAGCTCAGTAATATGGCATCTATTTTACAGACTATACATACCATTATATCCTTTAGAGCACTTTCCTTCCCTTCCACTTTTACGATATCTATTATATTTTTGGATACCATTGTTCTTTCTGTCCATTCTTATTATTTTTTACGCTAGAGAGACAATGTGATATTTACTAATGTGAGTCTTGTTTATTTCACTAATGAGGATAGTCTCAAGTTGCCTCCATTTACCGATAAAGGCCTCAAGATCATCCTTTATTATAGCTGAGTAGTATTCCATTATATAAAAATAACATATCTTTTTCGCCCACTCTGTAGTTGATGGGCATTTTGGTTGTTTCCAAGATTTAGCTATTACAAATTGTGCTTCTATGAACATGGGTGCACATATATCACTGTGACATGAACTTTTCAATTTTTTTGGGAAAATACCCAGAAGGGGAATAGCTCGATGAATGGAACTTCCAATCCTAGTTTTTGAGGAATCTCCATACTGATCTCCACAGTGGCTACACCAGTCTACACTCCCACCAACAGTGGAACAGTGTTACTTTTTCCCTGCAGCCTCGCCAGCATTTGTTATCAGTTGGTTTCTTGATGGCAGCCATTCTTTCCTGGGTGAGGTGAAATCTCAATGTTTTTTAAGTTGCATTTCTCTGATGACCAGTGCTGGTGGACATTTCCTCATATATTTATTTGCCTTTTTTATATCTTCATCTGAGTACTGTGGGTTCATCTCCAATGTCTATTTTTGGAGAGGGTCTTTGAATTTGGGGGACTTGATGTTTTTCAGTTCTTTATATGTTCTGGATATAAGTCCTTTGCTGAGGGATTGTTGGCTAGAATTCTTTCCCATTCTGTGGGTTTACTTTTCACTTTGTTGGTGATTTCTTTTGAAGTACAAAACCTTTTTTAGTAAAATGGATCCCAGTTGTTGATTCTTTGAAGTATTTCCTGTGCTGTTTGTGTTTTATTCATGAATTCTCTCCCTAGTCCTATGTTTCCAAGATTTTTACCTACTTTGTCTTCCAGTAGATATAGTGTTTCTGTTTTAATATTTAGATCCTTGATCCATTTTGATTTTAGTTTAGGGTATGGTGACAGGCATGGGTCTATTTTCAGTCTTCAGTATGTGGAAAGCCAACTTCTCCAACACCATTTATTAAAGAGGCTATCTTTTTTCCAGTGAACATGTTTAGCCCCTTTGTCAAATATCAGGTGGCTGAGTATCTTTGTAGTGCTTGCATCTTCTAATCTGTTCCATTGATCCTTAAGTCTATTTCTTTGCCAGTACCATGCTGATTTTATGACTGTGGTTTTGTAGTATAGTTTCAAGTCAGGAATTGAAATGCCTCCTGTCTTGCCTTTGTTGCCCTCTTGCCTTTGCTATTCTAGGTTTCTTCTGTTTCCAAATGAATTTTAGGAATGTTTTCTCTAGATCTGTAATGTATGTTGATGGTATTTTGATTGGGATTACATTAAATCTGCATAACAGTTTTGGGAGTATGGCCATTTTCACAATGTTGGTTCTTCCTAACCAAGAGCAAGGAATATCCTTCCATTTTCTAGTATACTCTTCAATCTCCTTTTTTAGAGTAGTATAATTTTCAGCATATAGTTCTTTTACATTCTTGGCTAGGTTGATTCCTACATATTTCAATTCTTAGATGCTATTGTGAAAGGTGATAATTCCGTAATTTCTCTCTCGGTGAGTTTTTGTTTGTGTACAGGAATACTATTGATTTTTGAGTGTTGACTGTATCCAGCTACACTGCTGAATTTGTTTATTACCTGCAGTAGTCTATTAGTGGAGTTTTTTGGGTTCTTCTATGTAGAGTATCATGCCATCTGCAAATAATGTTAATTTAACTTCTTCCTTTCCTATCTTTATGCCTTTTATTTCTCCCTCTTATCTGATTGCTCTGGCTAATATTTCCAGAACTACACTGAAAAGGAATGGTGATAGTGGACATCCTTGTTTGTTCCTGATTTTAGAGTGAAGGGTTTCAGTTTTTGTCCATTTAGTATAATGTTGGATGTTGGTTTGTCATAGATGGCCTTTATGAGATTGAGGTACATACCTTCTACTCCGAGTTTCTGTAGGGTTTTTAATCATGAAAAGGTGTTAGACTTTACTGAAAGCTTTTTAAGCATCTATTGAGTTGATCATGTGATTTTTATTTTTGCCTCTGTTGATGTGGTGTATTACATTTACTGATTTGCATATGTTGAACCATCCCTGCATTCCTGGAACAAATCCCACTTGGTCATGGTGCATAATCTTCTTAATGATTTGCTGCATTCGATTTGCCAATATTTTATTGAGAATCTTTGTGTCAATGTTCATTAATGAGATTTGTCTACAGTTCTCCTTTTAGGTTGGGTCTTTCTCTGGTTTTGGTATCAGAGTAATACTTGCCTCCAAGAAGGAGTTAGGGAGGACTGCTTCTCTTTCAATTTCTCTAAAGATTTTAAGGACTATTGCCGTTAAATCTTCTCTAACTTTTTTATAGAATTCAGCTGTGAATCCTTTGGAACCTGGGCTTTTCTATGTTGGTAAGTTTTTAATTACATTTTCAATTTCAGTAGCTGATATTGGGTTATTCAAAATTGCTATATCTTCTTTGTTGATATTTGGTAGTTCATATGTTTCTAGAAATCTGTCCATTTCCTCTGGGTTTTCCACCCTATGTGAGTAGAGTTTTCCAAAGTAGGTATTCATGTTCTTTTGGATTTCCAAGGGATCTGTAGTAATTTCCTTTTTTTCAGTCCTTATTGCGATGATTTGGGTTGTTTCTATCTCGTTCTTGATAAGGTTGGCTAGGGTTTTATCAATTTTGTTTATTCTCTCAAAAAATCAGCTTTTTGATTCATTAATTCTTTGTATTTTTTTTTTTAGTTTCAATTGCATTAATTTTTGCTCTAATCTTAACAATTTCCTCTGTTCTCTAAACTTTGGGTTTGACTTGCTCCTCCTTTTTTAGAAGCTTGAGATGTAGCATTAGGTTATTCATGTGTGTTCATTCCATTTTTTTTATGTAACTATTTATTGCTATATGTTTCCCTCTTATGACTGTTTTCACTGCATCCCATAGGTTATAGTATGTTGTATCTGCATTTTCATTGTATTGTAGGTGTTGTTTTATTTCCACTTTAATTTCATCTGTAATCTACTAGTTACCCAGAAGGTTGTTGTTTAATTTCCACGTATTTATGCAGGGTTTTTTGCCATTGATTTCCAATTTTAGTGCGCTATGATCAGATATTATACATGGGATAATTTTGCTCCCTTTGCATCTAGTTAAGAATGCTTTATGGGTTAATATATGGTCTATTTTGGAGAATGACCCATGTGCAGCTGAGAAGAATGTATATTCTGATGTGGTTGGGTGGAACACTCTGTAAACATCCATTAAGTCCATTTGCTCACAGGTATAATTCAGTTCTGTTATTTCTTTGCTGACTTTTTGTATAGTTGACCTATCTCTTTGTGAAAATGGGGTGTTAAGACCTCCTATTACAATTTTGTTCTTCTGTATTTGGTTTGTCATGTCCATTAGTTTTTGTCTTATAAATTTGAGTGCTCCTGTATTTGGTGCATACATATTTATAATTGTTAGTTCTTCCTCTGGTAGTTTTCCACTAATAAATATTTAGTGGCCTTGTTTATCTCTTTTAATCTTTTTAGTTTTGAAGTTCACTCTGTCTGCAAACAGAAAAGCTACCCCTGGTTTTTTCTGGGTTCTTGTTGCATGGAATACTGTTTTCCATCCTTTGACTTTTAATCTATGAGTTTCTTTTTTGTCAGATATGTTTCTTGTATACAGCATATTGTGGGATCCTGTTTTGTGATCCATTCTGTCAACATGTTTCTTTTCCTCAGTGAATTGAGCCCATTTACATTTATGGATATCACTGATATATACTGGCTTGACTTTGCCATGTTTTGTTCCTATTGTTGGTTGCCTGCTTTCTTCCCTTGTTTAATTTCTTACTCAGCCTGGTGATTTCTTTCTGTTGTAGTTCTGGAGATTGTGGTCATTTTTATCTTTATCTAGCATGTCTTTCTGCACTCTTTCTAAGGCTGGTTTGGTGCACATGAATTTCTTCAGTTCTTTGTCATGGGAGTATCTTGTTTCTCCATTAAATTTGGAAGACAATTTTGCTGGGTACATCAGTCTGGGTTGAAAGCTGTTTTCTTTTAGGGCTTGGAATACTTCACGCCAAGCTCATCTAAACCTGAAGGTTTGCGCTGAGAAGTCTGCCATGATTCTAACAGGCTTTCCTTGATAGGAGAGTTGTGTCTTTTCTCTAGCAGCTTTTAGTACTCTGTTTTTATGCTGTATGTTTGAGATCTGAATTATTATATATCTGAGTGTAGATTTATGTTGGTTACAACTATTTGATGTTCTATATGCCTCACTTATTTGTGTATCAGATTTTTTCCCTCATGTTTGGGAAATTTTCTGCTATTACTTCTGTGAACAGCTTAGTTATATCCTTTGCATTGTCTCCTGCCTCCTCACTAATGCCTGTTACTCTAACATTGTTTCTCCTGGCATCATCTTGTAGTTGTTGGATTGTCATTTCATTCTGCTTTGTTGTTTTTATAAGTTCTACCCTTTCATGATCGTTATCTGCAATCCTGTCCTCAAGGTCCAAAATTCTATCCTCAGCTTCATTTAAATGACTTTAGCAGCTTTCAATACAATTTTTTGTTTCTTGGATAGCTCTTTGAATTTGTTTCATGGATTCTGCTTGTTTTCTGCATTGTTCATTCTAAGTTTCAATCAATTTCCCATGCTCCTGTACTTTTTTATCTATTTCTTCTCTAACTATGCTGAGCAACTCATTTACTAAGGTTGTTATTTCTGTCTTTACATAAGACATTTTTTCTAATTTGAGTTCCTCTATGGCCTCATGGATTTGTTTCTTTACTTCATTTGCTATCTTTTCAGAGATTTCTGGTGTATGACTTTTAAGGTCCTCTGTTTCATTGTCGCCTGTACTTGCTCCTGATGGACTAGATGTTTGAAATTGCATTTTGCCTTTTTGTTTAGTCATTTTCTCTGGTCTTTCTATCCCAACAGTCACAACTGTCTGCAGTGTGAGTTTTAGGGTCCTACTGTGTGGTTGATGTTTGTCACATTGCTGGGTACCACAATGAAGAGGAGATCCAGTCTCCTGAATTCCTCCTACTGTGCCTGTTGGGTGAGTCCTATATTCTTTCTGGGCTAACTAGCCCTGAAGTATTGATGTAGGGCAACTCTTAGTTCCTGCTGTTGTTATATCTTCAGGTTGTTGCAGGTCACCAGATCCTCCTGGCTATAGTGTTTGTGTCAGCTGAGGCCTACTGTGTCACTGAGTGTCTCATAAGCTCTTTTAATTTTCTCTAAGTTGGGGGGACATTATTGGCACACTTCTCAACCTGTCTGATGTTCTCTGTGTGGGGAGGGGATTACCCACTGTCTTGCCAGGTTTGCCAGGGTCTTACAGTTGGAGGGAGTTTCACATCCACTCCTACTTACTCACTGAAGACCTCTATCTTAGGGGCAAGCTTACCATACTGACTGGAGCCTGCTGAAGTCTTCTGTTTGGATGAGGGGTTCCTTAGTGTCTCATCCAGCCAGCACGGTAGTCCACTGTAGTCCAAGATTCTGGGATAAGATATTGGTTCCAAAGGTCAACTGCAGTACTAGGTCCAGGAGGTGGGTGGGCTCCCCAGGGGCCAGGCCCAGTGCCAGCAGTCCGAGACAGCTCAGGCCTGTGGTGGGCTTCCACAATGTTCCTGGTGGAAGGGTGGGCCCAATGGCCTGTCTTACTCATTTTTAAAGAAACTTACATTTTTCTGCTATTGAGTTTTCTACATATTTTGTCTGTTAATCCCTTTTTAGATGTATGGCACACAACTATTTTTTCTCACTCTGTAAATTTTTTTTTATTGTGGTTTTTTAAATGGTATAATTTTTTTTTTTGCCTCCTTTTACTTTCATAGTCTGCACTTTTGGAATCAAATAAATCAATCATTGCATGGAACAATATTAAATAGTGTTCCCCTTATATTTCCTTCTAGTAGTTTCATAGAATCAGGTCTTTTATATAAACCTTTATTGCATTTTGTAAATAATGTTATTTAAGGATACGACTTCATTCTTCTGCATATGGATATTCAGTTTTATTCATGACACTTATAGAAGAGATCATTCTTTTCTTACTGAGGCACAAAAAGCTAAAATGAAACAGAAGCCAAGAGTGACTAGGGGTAAGAGCTTTCAAGAAATTTATGAAATAAGAGTTTGAGATCAGCTCATTGTGCTTTTTGGTAAAGAAAAAAAGTTAGGAAATAATTGATACTGTGGAATTTAAAACCAGATGTTATAGAATTCAAATGTATAAAATAAGAACTCTGTATCTAAGAAAAACAATCTGAAATGGAATGGCAAAAAGCAATTTTATATCTTTTTATTTGTGATACTTGGAAAATACTGTGAGACTCAGCCAAAAAGAAACTCAGAAAACTTTGAAACAATTTGATAATTGGAAAATTCCTTGCCTAAATCTATGAGTTTGAAAAAATTTCATTGATATGGTGAATAAAAGAATGATTACAAAACTGGCTGTGAATGGAGATAAAGAATTAAATGAATAAGGAAGTTGTGAAAAAGGAAGTCACTGACTTATTCATCTGTCAGTTCAGTGAGCATATGTAAATAGATTTAATAGCACTATAGGCCTGCTTTTTTCTACTTGTGAAATTTTTCTCCCCCAAGAATACAGGGACTGTTACTTCTTCACTTCAATGACCTTGCTAGTTAATAATTTAAAATCATGAGTAGTATCATATAATTTTACCGACCGGACTCCATTTACTCACCAGCAAATTGGGACAGTATTATCCCAGATGATGTAGAGATTTATCAGATAATAAATAAATACATAAAGTTACAATTTTTAAAGTATGTTAAGTATTTAAAAATTGGTTATTAAACAGATTTTTCTACCTTAATGAGATTTTTAACTTGATATTCTTATGTTTAACTGATTTGGATAGTAAGGGAAATAATTGTCATTGTATTTGCTTAGAAATAAATATATTTAAGATTTTCTAGCATGTGAACAAAGCTAATATAATGTTACCTTGCTTCCGTGAGTTTTGTCTTCCCCATAACATCTCCTCCCCCACCATCATATTCTCACCTAATGAGCAGTACTTTGTGGCCCAAACTTGTTTTTCCACTTTGGTATTGTATATTGATAGAAGGGTGCAATAGATAAGCTGTATGGGAAAGGGGTCTGCTTCAGGATTATCAGGAGGCTTTTGCCTGTGAAACTGATCAGGAATGAATCACAGCAGGCATTTCAGCATAGCTACACCAGATACCACAGAAGTAAATATTTTCAAAGGGTAGCAAAACAAAGACTGAAATTTGTTCCCCTGTTAAGCCACTCAAATCCCATCTCCCATGCCTAAGTAAACATTTTATTCTCAGCCAATGTTTTTGTTAGGGGCACTCCTAGAGAAAACCATCCTTGTGTAACAGTTATTATAATGTGAAAGAAACCAAACTGGAGTAAATCACTATTTTCAAATGGAATTTTGATATTAATTAGAGAAAACTTCAGCAAGTACAAATATCTTCTTTTTTAAATTGTCTTTTCTTTAGTATACATTTTTCCTACTTCCAGTCACAGAAAAGAAAGTCCAGGTGCTTTTATAAAAGTAAGTATGAATCAACAAGTGCACAAAACTATCACTGAAATGCCTTAGGAAAGCTAAATGAACTTCTAGAGTGTGATTTAATTTGTTTTTCTAATGATTTATTCAGTTTGATTTTTTATGTCTTGTTTTAGAAACACATGTACCCAGTCTTCCTTCCTTGCCTTCTTTTCCCTCTTCCATTCTTTGTTTCTTTCATTTGATCATTCTTTCAAAAAAATTATTCAATACAAAAAGAATGTGCTTACAAGTACTTCTAACCAGTAATACTTAGTTCAAGCTTTCTTGAGATATCTGTCTCTGTCTCTCTCTTTCCCTCTCTCTCTTTCTTTGTGTCTCTGTCTCTGTCTTTCTTTCTCCTTTCTTTTTTGGGTGCTGGAGATTGAAATCTTACATACTTTTATACTGAGATAAACAACCAGCCCCTAAAGGGCATTTCATAAAATGGCAGTTAATTTAGTAAGGGAAGTTTATCTGAATGATGTAATTTGTATAAATAGCAAGTCATATAAATGATATTATTAAAGTCTTGTGGTCCTTCAAAATACTTTAACAGATATATTACACTAGTATAATAGGCAAAGATGTAGAGGGAACTGAGAGGAAATCAACAAAAAAATATATATACACATACATATATATATGTATATATGTAAGAATGACTAATAATGGCTGCAGAGTTCATAGATATGACAAACTAATTATATTGGTTGTGGGGTAGGAGGGACAAAAAAATGAAAAGATATCCTGGAGTAAAATTCAACCATATTAAATAATGGATATATATCAATATCTTTACATCTATATCTATCTATCTAATATAGTGGTTCTTGATTGCATCTAGGTCTTTTGCAAAGATAAACCAGAAAGACAGAAATTTCAATTTTAGCCTGAGCAATTTAGTAGTTTATAAAAGTGCCGCCACAAAATAAACCTTGAAAAAGAAAGTTATAAGAACAGCGTGTCTAAATGCTAGGTTCAGGGCCGGGGATTTAGCTCAGTGGCTTAAGTGCCTGCCTGGCAAGCGTGAGGTCATGAGTTCG
>PVJX010026628.1:0-25285 GCA_004027295.1 Dolichotis patagonum
TGTGTTAGATATAGAACAGTAGAATTTCTGTCCAGCTAACACTTAGCAATTTGGCCAGGTGTGTTGTCACTTTACTTTGCTCCCATGACCTTCCTGCTGGTCATGGATGATCACCCTGACCACATTCCTCAAAGATTATTCCAAACTCAAAACAGCTAAGTATGTTTTCCCTTACTTGGCCTTTTTCCTCTACAATTTACTTGAGAAGAAACTGACGTTTAACTAATGTCATGCTTAGGAAGTAATTTTGATGAGAAAGGATTGGCACAGAGTGCTTCCTCAAATATATTTAAGACATAGTACTTTCTCCTCCATTTCTGGGGCTAAAATACCATCATTCCTAGCAGAGATCACAGTTCATTGCCCAGACTGACGAGCTTCATCTCCGAGCCAGATGTTCTCCATTCCCCTCTTTCTGTTTCTGGCCAGAGGGTGGAGGTGGGGTTGTAGGGTAAGATCTAGATGGATCCCAATCCTTTGCTCTCACTCTACTTTTAAATTCTCTTCTATTACAAAGCCCTGTAGGGAAGGCGTTGTGTTTTATCTGTCGTAAACTGTTTCCCAAAACTAGAGCAACATAAGAGTAATTCGGAGGGCTAGGGGTTACCTCAATGGCGTAGGCTACCTGGCAAGCACAAGGTCATGAGTTCGATCCCTGGTACTTTAAAAAAAAGAGAGAGAGAGTAATTCAAACACGGACTTTGAAGTCTGTTCCTGATTTGAACTCTTGATCTAAGGCTTACTCTCTTGAGCAAATGGTTTATCCCCAAATTTGGTAGCCCACCTTAATCTCTGGAAGGCTGAGGCAGAAGGATCAAAAGTTTGAGCCCACCTGAGGAACTTAGCTAGACTCTGTCTCAAAATAAAAAATAAAAAGAAGCTGAGAATATAGCTCAGCACAAAGTCCCTGGGTTCAATTCCTAGTACTACAGATTAATCAGTCTGTCTTATCTATCTGCCCATTTGTCTGGCATATAATCTCTGAGGTCTTCACTTTCTCACAAGTAAATTGGAGGTAAAAATAGTACCTACCTCATAGGTTTGTCCTGAAGGTTAAATGAACTAAATACTCAGTGCCCAGCATCCAGTAAGCATCCAGTCAAGTTAACTATTATTAGCTCATTTCATGTATCTAACCAGGGATGACTTTTCCCTTGTTGATCAAGTGATCATATGGCAAAAAGAAATAATAGGTGTTCTTCAGCTGAATACAAATCAAGACTCTGGAGAACTTTCACTATCACTTAGAAAGCCCCTAATCATTCCTCATCTTTAGATTGAGAGAGTGGTATTCTCTTTATCTTTTTTCTACTGTAACATAGGGGTTATTGATTGGGGTTCATATTTGATTTAGGTATCCACGCTCATATGGTGGCAGTACAGTCTGTTGCAGAAGGTCCTGTTTCTGGGCCCAAGTCTACAGAACTAGTCAATTCAGAAAATGCAAACAAGTTCTCACCTGCTCTTGTACAAATTTTTACTTAGAGAATGACTCTATCAACTGAATCTTCAGGCTTATATTTACATAAATAAATCCCTTACTATTCTGGAAAGATATATGAAGCTTTATTTACCTTACACTGAAGTACCTGAGATTAAATTTACATATAATTTTCCTTATATGCAAACAGAGCATTTAATTTTCAGGTTAAATTTGATCTACCTAAACTATGAGATTGTGAATTTTATTTTTATTTCAATTCCATGACACTGTCTCCATTTCGGTAGTGGTAAAGAATTTTTGTAATCAATCACACTATTACTGGTTCCCTTTTGACTCTTGTGATAACTGAAGAGTCATGATCTGAGGCTGTGGAATAGAGAGGATGGATTTTACCATCCAGAGTGTCTGTCGCAACTCTCTAGAAACCTGATTCACACATAGTAGCAGTCTTCTGGGCCAGCTGAGTCTTCTGTGCATTTTGTTGTTTTATAAAAGATTGTTGAGGTTTGTGTAAATAATTCAAATAGAAAGGCCCCTTTTACCTTACACCTGAATTCAACTCTTGGTCTTTTCTTTATTTTCAGGAATTTGTGGAGTCCAGCTAGCTTTGAATAACCAAGGGCCCTCATCTACCATCCTGGCCCTCAACCTTAAGAAAGCACTACATACATTTTGAAGAACACAGTTAGATGTGCTTTAAAATAAGAATGTACTTGGTATGCTTCAAAGCATAGGCAATTACAGAACTTTCAAAACCTGGAAGTTAGTTCTTAAACTATTTGTCAAAGAGAAACTATCTCTGTCTCACAAAAAGAATGACTGAAGTATGCTCAGCTGTTTTAAGCTCTCAACAAATATACTTCTTTTGTAGATTTAGATAACTGCTTTGTTTACTGGAAACCAGAGTGCCCAAAGCTGTTATTTTGCCTGGTTCAAAAAGCAGAATATTTAGCCTTTATTTTTAAAGGTACTTTCATTTAGTAAAAGCAGATAGTTGCTGTGTTGGCAGAAGTGTAAATTTCATTTCCTGTCTGTGGTGTACCCCGCTTATCCTGTCACTCAGACATTTTGTTTTAGGTTGTTCCCGTAATGTAAGTGAAACAGTGACCCACAGCAGGGTGGCATGTGCACACTACGGATGTAACCAGAGACAAGGCTTGTGCAACAGACCACAAGAGAGCAATGCTTTATTTAAAGATGAAAACAAAACAAAATCTAGGCAGCCCTCCCAGACAGTGTGCAGATTTTTAAAGTGGCATCTGTAGAGTCTTGTGTTTTGTTTCTAGAAGAAATATCCCAATCTATTTGGTAGGTTGCCTCAAACACTTTATTAAAGGACAAACACAAGTCAATAACTGACATTACAGAGATGATTTTAAGTTTACCAAGTAATTTATCATCAGATTTTTTTGTAATCTAATCCATAAACTGCCAAATACATTGAGTTCTCTAATGATTATTTTTTAGATGTGAGACTTGTCGTTAATTATAATCCATGGTACAGTACTAGAATAGACATGATCGTGGGGAAAAAACCTTGGAACGAACTATCTATCGCATTTCTTTTGAGTATCTAGTATATATCTTATATTATTTCTTCTGCAATTATTCTGGTTGCTATTTGTTGAATAGTAGAGGAAAAGAAGTAGCTGCAGATAGACCTATTATGATTTTTGCTGTAGAGGATCTAGGTGAAGGGGATAAGAATATAGAATAAACAAAATAACCATAAATTAAAACTAGAAATTTGGGGATGCATATTATTCTTACTTTTTGTAAATACCTGAAATTTTCTGTATTGATTATTTTTAAATGGCTTTTTAAAAGTAGTGCTAATGAAAAATGATGATCATAGTGATAATGAGAATAAAAAGGCAAATTAAAGATATATTTAAAAGTAAAGTTCATAGGACTTGCTGATGGATTAGATACATATTGTAGGAAAAAAAGAAAGAAGGATGACCATTATGTATTTGCCTCCAACAGCTGGGTGGGCCAGGGACCAGTTGGTAGAGGGTAAGCATAAAAGTTTAGGGTTCTTTTTGCAATGCTAGGGATGAAACCTGGGGCCTCATACATACTATGCAAGCACCCTAATTCTAAGCTATTTCCCTAGCCCAAAAGTTTCAATTTGGGTTAGATTTCCAAGTGAAAATATTGAATAGGCAGTGTCATTCACAATATATTAGCTAACCTTAAATAGCAGTACCATATTGATAAACAAACTGGAAATCCTCCATTTTGTGTTTCTATATTTTGCCATTAGTGACTTAATTCTTTTTTCCTATGCTGTAACATCGAAAGTCTTGTTTATTTTACTGATATGAAGTAAATTAGATATTTTCTATGACTATCTTTTGAAATTGTATCTTGAATAGCCTCTATCTTGAGAAATAATTCTCTGCCAGTTTAGGTGGTGGTTGGTTCTGGTTTTGTTTTGTTTTTTTGTGGTACTGAGCTCCATCCTAATTTTTGAGATAGGGTCTTGCTAAATGATTAAGTTGCCTGGGCTTTCCTCAAACTTGAGAGCCTCCCACAGTGCTAGGTTTATAGGCATCAACCCCTCTTGCCTTCTACCTGCATTACCACTTTTAAGAATGATATTAGCATGAGGGACAAAGTCCAGGGAGTTAAATATATTTCCTATGCATTATTCTTTTTCAGTGCATGTGAGGATTCAAGTTGGTGAGAATAAAATTTTTAAATACATTTTTATTGTATATACTTAGGGAGTAAAATGTGGTGACATTTCAATAAAGTATACAATCTTTAATGATCAGACCAAGGTTATTGGCATATCTGTTACCTCAGATATTAATCATTTGTTTGTGTTGTGTCAAAATTGTCTTCACTAACTAAATTGAAACTATGCAATTAATTATTATCAACCATAATCTTTCTGTACTATAGGATGTTGGAAGTTATTCCTCCCACCTACCTGTACTCCTGTATTTGTTGACCATCTTTTTTTCATACACTTCTCTTCTACATCCTTCCTGGCATCTTATAACTACTATTCTATTTGATGAGAATAAAATTCTGAGCTAACATTTTTTCTTTTCTGTTCTTTTCTTTTCTTTTCTTTGTTTTTTCTTGTGGTACCAGGAATCGAACTCAGGACCTTGCAATTGCCAGGCCACAGAGCTATATCACCAGCCCATGAGCTAACACTGTAATGTGGTGTGTGTATTTTAAACATAAATCCTTTTTATAAACTGTGGATCTATTATTAGTAACTAAGTATTGAAACATTTCACATCTGATAATAATCTGATCAGGACAGGACACTATTGGTAGGCATCATTAGTGATAACCATAAATCACATAACCTTTTATTATCAGTATTTATCCCTATTTTACAGATGAGAAAAATTAGATCCAAAAAGGTTCATTCAGGTAGAAAGTGTCAGACTAGGATTCAAACCCAGTCCTGGTTCCAGAGCCTTAACCCTTGTGTTGATTACAGAGTTTTCACTCTTAACTGTTGTCATACAGTTTATATACAGTATTATAAGTTTATGTCAGAAAAATTGTAATAGGTAAGACGATGCTATATATAAGAAACCAGAGTCTGTCTTGATTTGTTCTTACTTCACCCTGTGATGTTGAAACTGTGGAGAAAGGGAGAGGGAATAACCTTAAAAGGGTCTTCATTCTCCTTGTTAATTTTGTTCTTTTAATTTATTTTCTTTTGACATTTTTTTCTTACAGCATCAGCGAGAGCTTTTTAACTGTCAAAGGTGCTGCACTTTTTCTACCACGGGGAAATGGCTCATCCACACCAAGAATCAGCCACAGACGTAACAAGCATGCAGGTAAAGCTGCACACAAACTACTTCTTTCTTGATTACCTTGTCTTTTTCTTTGTCTTAAAGCTGAATCTATCATTCCCATTATTCCAAAATTTTTTTAATAATGAAAGCAAGCATTGTAGCTGGGTGTGGTGGCACAGGCCTGTAATCCTAGCACTCGGGAGGCTGAGGCAGGAGGATCTGCGAGTTCAAGACCATCTTGAGTTACAAAGTGAGCTCAAGGCCAGCCTGAACTGCACAGTGAGACCCTGTCTCAAAAAAGACTTAAAAAAAAAAAAAAAGGAAGCATTGTATCATGCTATGCTCACTTTTCTTTCAGCTGTCATCATCCTGCTAACATTTATCAGAATGCCTTTCACACACAGTAGATACTTGGTAAATTTTTAATGGAATAACAATAAGGAAGTACAAAAATACTCTGTGAAGGGATTGTCATGTCACATACTAAAATACCTGTTCTTGCATGCCAGAATCTGCTTATTGAATGTATACCAAATAAAAGGCTAAAAATTTAATTGGAAAGGTTTTGATAAACAAGGAGACATCAAATAATTATTCCAAAAGTAAATGTAAAATCTGGCTCTGAAATATCCACTATTGATAGTATATACATTACATTTCCTTGTGTTGGATGTCTCTAAAATCAAGTGCACTTATGGTGATGAACATTAAAAAAAAAAAGACAATCATAGAAAGTATGTCCCATGGGAAAAGGCTTGTCAGTATAGGATATCCACAGCTTTGGAAGATAAACAGCCTGAGTTTTACCCTCCAAGAATTGTTTATGTCATTTTGAAGACAAAAATCAACCTGAGAACCGGACATGGTAATACACACCTGTAATCCCAGCACTCAGGAGGCTGATGCAGGAGGATCTCCACAAATTCAAAGCCAGCCTGGGCTACATAGTTAGTTCAAAACTAGCCTGAACTATATAGTAAGACCCTGTCTCAAAATAAAAGTCAATCTGAGAATAATAGTATTGATCAATACTATACAAAGAGATAATTGCTTGTTGTCATAAATATACCTTTTGATGACTTGTGGCCTCCAGGAGTAGAAGGAATTATAGTTATCAGGAAGAAAACAATGAAGACTACAAATCTTGAATGTGCAGGGCAGAGGTGAAAGCCAGAAATACTAGATCCCGCTGGTCCAGTAGTTGAGTTTAGCTCTAGTCAAGATAATCTCAGCTATTTTAGTGGTCTCTGTCTCATTTGGGCTTTTATCAAGTTACAAATGTAGCAGTTCAGAATTATAATCCATTTTGTTAGACAGTATTATCCTCCCACCAATACTCTAGTAGTGGAAAAAATTTTTAAAGTGAGGAAGAAACAGTATTTTCAAAATATTTCATTTGAGTTACGTTTTATAAACCCTTTCTCCTCAATGCCCATAACTGACTGGGAAGGAAAAGGAGGAGATACTTCACCAAAATTTAAATGCATAGAGGAAATAGATCCAGCTAAGCTTTGTATTTCTTTTGGATGTGGGTATTTATCACTTACAGTAAAAAGAAGACAAATCATTGGTTTAAATCTAGCTTGTCTGACAAGATGTCAGGTGAATTGCCTTGTGCATGTGATAGTTAAGTAGGGTTGATGACCTTCAAAGCTCCTGGCCTGGCTTGGCTTTTCTTTGATGAGACTTTTACACTCAAACCAGATTTGTACTTGATGTTGTTCACGTAGCTTTCCCTACACTAAAAAGAAAAGCAGATTTAACACAAGCTGACTAGGCTTGATTTGTGATCCAGACCAGGGTAGATGAGGCAGTATAAATATAAAAGCAGCTCAAAAAAAGCCATAACTTCACCTAAACTGAAGCTGCCTTGGCTGAGCTCACAAAAATTGAAAGATGGTGGCAGAATAGAAAGCGCATCAGAGGTATGTTATGTCTAATTATACTGCCTTATGTTTTGTCTTGATTAGTTTTCTCTTGTTGCTGGGACAAAATACCTGATGCCCAAAATGAAGGAAGGAAATGTTTACTTAGCTTACAGGTTGTGGAGATTTCAGTCCATACTCAGCTGGCTCCCAGGCAAGATGGCGTGGCACAAGGACAGCACTTCAAGTGGCAGAAGACAGCAAAGTAACAAGAGCAAAAGGGGGAAGCAAGCCTCTTCTCCTCCCTTATATTGCCCACCCCTGGGCAGGTGCAACATTCATACCACCAATCCCAGTGCTAGACAAGGAAAAATTCACAAATGCTAAGCTCAGCCCTTTTCAAAAGACCTGCTGCCCATGACCTCATGAGGCTTTGGGAGGACATCCAGACATGAACCATAATATATGTATTGCTTGAATTGGTTAGAACTTTTTATCTGGGTTGCATTTTAAAATATCCAAATACTATTTTGGTGTTTTGTTTTGTGATACCAGGGATTGAACCCAAGATCTTCACATTGAACTACATCCCTAGTGTCTCTCTCTCGCTCTCGCTCTCGCTCTCGCTCTCTCTCGCTCTCTTTTTGTCTCTCTCTCTCTCTTGAGATAGGATTTCCCTAAGTCATCCAAGCTTGGCTCAAACTTGCAACCCTCCTGCCTCAGCCTCCAAGAGTTTTAGAATTATAGGCATTTACCCATTTTGCAATTAAAAATTATTGAATGAAAATCTGCCAGTATTTTAAAGGAATATAGAAGAGTTCTTAAAATCAAACACATCTGAAACTTATATATTAGCAGTGGCAATATATGAGAAAATGTGGGAGGCCTGGTATATAACCTCCATTACTCTCTGAGAAGAACAATTTCCCAATAGCAAATAATATTCAGTGTGCTCATAGCAACACTTTTCATAGCAAGTAAACATACCCAGTACATGTAAGAAGCCTTACTATAAGAGTAGGACTCCTCGCTTTTGTCTGACTTTCAAGAAACTAGCTGGATTTTTGGTAACACCTAGGATGAGTACTTTGCCTAGTATCTAGGGTTCTCTTCCAGAATTTTTCTATTCTGAAAAATCTTTTCCTTGGTTATTTATCCTGATAGGACAATGAAAATTTACTTTTTAGAAAGCTTCAATTGCTGACCTCAATTATAATTGTAACTGGTCACTTGTCATTGTCAATACCTAATACTTTGTCACTTCACACTTGTTCTTCTATTTTTTAACAGATTCAGGTACAATTCAACAATTTACCCATTTAAAATATATATAGTCAGTGGTTTTTAGTATGTTCAGAACTGTAGAACTATTACCACAATCTAATTTTAGAGTATTCTCAGCCCCTCGAAAAGAAACCCCATACCTATTAGCATTCACTCCCTGTTCCTCCCCTTTCCACCCCACTCCTTACACTATAGAAACTACTAGTCTACTTTTAATTTTTTATTTGACTGTTCTAGATATTCTTATAAATGGAATCATATAAAAGGACTTTTATATCATTCTTTAGTTTAGCATAATGTTTTCAGGAGTCATCCATGTTATAGTATATAACATTACTTTATTCCTTTTCATCACCAAGTAATGAATGCTATATTACATGGATATGTTACATTTTATTTACTCACTCATCATGTGATGAACCTTTGAGTTGTTTCCAACTTCGGGTTATAATAAATAATGCTGTATGAGTATTTGTGTACAGGTATTTATATGGAAATATATTTCCATTTCTTTTGGGTTTACAACTAGGAGCCCACCCCTGGATCTTATATATAAGGACTTAGATTATGTCTGTGGATTTGAAATATAGTAGAACGCATCTGGCCAAATATAATGATTTTCCTTTCTGATTTTAAAATTTGAGCCAGGTGTGGTGGCTCGTGCCTATAATCCCAGCACTCAGGAGGCTGAGACAAAATGATCACTGTGAGTTCAAGGCCAGCCTGGGCAACATAGCAAGTCAGTGTCTTAAAAAAATAAAATAAAATTTGAAAGTTTCTGCAGTAGTGAAATTAGAAGCCAACAGCAAAATGGCAGGTATAGGAGTGGGGCAAGAAAAGTATTCTTTAAGAGAGGGCGGTTGAGGGAAAGGCTTTCAGACTTGCTGACCTTTTAGACAAACACAGCTATTCCCAATCTTTTTTTTCTTCCTGCTTCTCTCCACTTCTTTCACATATCACCTTATAATCAACAGCTATGAGGTTAACATGAGAGAAATATATGCAGATTCTAAAACTAATGTGAGAACAGATTATATTGGTACCTATGTGGCAGTGTCAGTCACCTTACACTCTTAAAAAGAGCTGCACCTGTGTGGGCAAGAATCAAGTTTTTAGTTCTTAGGCTTGTCATCATTTATCACAGCAGATTTTTTTCTTTTTTTTTTTCTGGTACCAGGGATCGAACTTACAATCTTGCACTTGCCAAGCAGGCGCTTACACTACTGAGCTAAATCCTCAGCCCTACAGCAGATTTTTTAATTGTCTCTTGTTAGCCACAGCCTTAGATTTTATAGTACAGAATAGAGAATATGGGAAAGTCTGAGACAGCTTAATACAAAGAAATTTTAACTTATTTTTATAAATGGTATAAGAAAATGTTAGAATTCAAAAAATAGTTTACCATTTTAAAGCACCTAATATGTTTAGAAAAGTAGGTGTCCCTAGTATGCTAAATTTAATATACATTCTCAGACACTAATGTGGAATTATTTTAAACTATTGATATTATTCTAGAGTGAACTCTTAACAATCTTATTAGGTTAAATCCAAAGGAAGATTATAATTATAGAAATAGGAGTAAACAAAGATGAGATTTTTAAAGTTAGGAATAATTCTTCAAGCATCAATTACATACTCCATTTTAAAATTCCTTTATTGCCACTTTCAGAAATCCTGAAAGTATAACCAGTGCTGCTTATTCCTAACAGATCTCACTAACACAGCTCTCATCAGCACCCACCACTGTATAAAACTGAGATTGGCCCCAGGTCTACTTTCCATTGGACGATCCCAAATTTTAATATATAGACTAAAAGTGAATATTTAAACATATGGTGCACCCTTCTCTTCCCATTTAAAAAAAATAATCAATAATAATAATATTTAATATCTGTATCTAATTAGTTCTTTAGAACCAGAACTTTCCTTTACAAATCACTAGAGTAGACGGAATTCTCTCTGTTCATTTAGAATGGAGAATAATTATCCTGTGCTTTATAAATTTCACTAGGTGATCTCCAACAGCATCTCCAAGCAATGTTCATATTACTTCGCCCAGAAGACAACATCAGGCTGGTAAGTTAATTGTATCATCCTAACTCTCTTCCTCAAAAGACTGCCTAACATAGCCAACATTGAACAGACCATTTTGTATTCTAACACTGAGGGGGGGAACTATGTGGAATAGCAAAGAATAGTGTGCCCCCATCATCCAGGAGATTAGAATTTCATTGTGGATATAAGATAATGTGAAATGATGTAAATATTTTGATGGTTTAAGACTGTTTATAAGGGGGCTAGGGGTTTAGCTCAGCGGCGTAAGTGCCTGCGTGGCAAACATGAGGTCGTGAGTTCGATCCCCGGCACCACAAAAAAAAAAAAGACTGTTTATAAACACTAATTTGTAAGTTATTGCCTATAATAACAACTGAAGTTCAGAAAAGGGAATAAAAGCTTATAAACTTAATTTAGCTGAGGAACATTTTATGTAGAGAGAGTTTGAACAGGTACTGAACAATAATGAGAAATGGATTACTAGGAAGATTTCATGTTCCTAGATGAGCACATAACTTAAACATATATAGGGAGGAACAAGGATGAAGTGAAATGCTCAGGGATTGATGCGACCTCAGAATCAGGAGACCTGGGTCTTGCTTCTTGCAAATGGTGATGTTAGACAAGTTACCTTAGGTTAGGCTGTCTGCCATTTTCCTCATCTCCCAACTGCCTCTCATAGTTGAGAGCATCAGCTGGATGTGGTGGCACACACCTGTAATCCCAGCAAGACAGGAGAATTGCCATGAGTTTGAAGCCAGTCTGGGCCTCAAAAACAAAAGCAAAAACAGCAAATTGAGAGAATCAAATGACATGAATACACATTGAAGAATGTGAAACACTACCTAAATGTGGAGATTATTGTTACCACAGGGAAGATAAAGACCAAAAAACACGTCAGGCAAGTATAAATTTAATGGTTCACTGTAGATCATGGGCTAAAAATATTTTCATTTGAACTGTGCAGTATTTTTTATTTTTTAGGAGGTGTTTGTTTGGGGGTTCTGATAAGGGGTTTGGGATTTTTTTGTGTGTTAGTGTTTTTGGTTTTTTGCTTTGTTTTGTTTTTGTTTCATTTTGTTTCTATTTTTGGTACACAAGGCCTTAGCACTGAGTTACATCCTTACAACTCCCGCTCTTAGTTTTCTTTTTCTCTTTTTTTTCTCCCAGTGCTGAGGGTTGAACCCCGGTTCTTCATACTGAACTACATCCTGAGCCCTTTATTTATTTTTTTATTTTGAGACAGGGTCTCTGTAAGTCACTAAGTTGCCCAGGCTGGGCTCAAACTTGCAGTTCTCCTTTCTCTGGGTTTTGGGTGCTGGAATCTCCTTCTATGGGTAGTTTCTAGGTTCTGCTTGCCTTGAGCAAAGAACTGGACAAGGCAAACACAAAAGATAGTGCACTTTCATGTTTATTAAAGGTAGGAAAGAAATGTGCTCTATGAGCAATTTGGGGCCAAGTAAAAGCAGAAAGAAAAGTATACTCTATAGTGTGAGAGTGCTCTACTATGTAAGAGAGAATACAGTAACAGAGATCTCAACCGTGACTGTTCTTTTTGTGTTTCATGCTCCCAAGGCTAATGTCAGGTCTGGGCTGTCCTATCCAAAACAGCTCAAGCTTTTGCAAGAAGTCCATGTGCAGGACTTTGGGAACTATTCTGAGTATGTGTTCTGAAATTTTGAAGTTAACAGGTCACACCTACTTCCCCAGCCAGCCTGCCACACCCTAATCTCCTATCTCATTTCCTGCTGAGAGACACATATCTACATAATTCTTTGGGCTGCTGGGGAATGGAGGGCTCAGTCATAATATATGTACTTCTTGCTGGGCTATAGGCCCTACCTACTTAGGGTTAAGTGCTCTTCAACTGCGTAAGTGCTGTGACTGACTGGCTAGATTAGAGAAATAAAAACCTGTTGGGAGATAATGAGAAAAGAGTTCATGTCCATATATGAATAACTGTTTAGCTGCCTATTTAAGGGGAGAAAGCTTGGTGAATGTCAGGATAGTTACTTTACTATTAAGTTGGAGATGTAGAGCCCAAATACGAAAAGGAGCAGGTCAGATTTCCACACTTTCTGTGGAAGAGAAAAGTATGGCAAAGAGGAATTTTAGATAAATTATCTAGACCCTGAGTGCTATAATTTTTGCAAGATTACCCACATCATGGGTAATCTTGAAAACAGGAGTTTCAATACAAGTGCCCATTTATTTATCAATACTCAGAGCAATAATGAAATCTTGATTTTTTTAAGAGAAATCCCGGGTCTTCTAGAGGTTCACAGGAATAGTTTTATTGTTTTGGGTGGTCTTTTTCTTGAGACAGTTCAGGTGGAGCTGGCTTCATAATTATCAACCCTCCCCAGAGTATGCCCCTCTCCTCTGTACAGGTCCTAATGAAGCAGATGGTGTGATCTGACCAAGATTCATAGACTGGGTGAACTTTGCAGATCTATCGAATTTTGATGCTAGTTCTAGTCCTATGAAGATTTGAGTGACTACCATGTAGGGTTTTTATAACTTTTCACTGTGTCCCCTGAGAAAGGACCAGTTAAATGGTTCTTCTAAAACTGGGAATAAGGCTAGTGTCTTGAGGGGAGAAGGGGTATAAGGCTACCCTTCATGCCTCCCTACTAGCCTTTTCATTTCCCAAGGAGACTTTGGAGAGTCACTTGGAATGAATGACAGCAACCTGCTTGAGAAGATAGACTACCTCTATGAGTTTTAGAATTCCCTGTTTGTGTTTTATTTTATTAGTTAGCAAGCTCCCTTTTTTCCAGATTGCTGCATGGACATGTAGAACCAGAAAGGCATATTTGGAATCTTTGTAAATGTTTAGCTTTTTGCTTTTTGCCTTTTTCCTAGTACCAATATGTGAGTAAGGGATATTAGCTTTTTGAGCAGAGGTTCCTGAGGATAGGAGTTTGGCCTCCGTGACCTGTTGCACACTAACAACTATAAGAACAACTATGTTCTCAGACAAAGCTTCCTCAATCAGTGAACCACACCTTCTGACTGTCTAAGAAGGGCAGGTCAATGATATCCTGTCTGCTGCATGGGTCTGGGACATCACATGTTAACAAGAGTGGCTAACCTCTGAGCCTGTTAAGCATCAGTGAAGCAGGATTAAGAATAGTGCAAGTCATTGCAGGTTGGGAATAGGGATGACAAAGTCTTTGCTATGTAGTTCAGGCTAGCCTTGAACTCACTATGTAACCCAAAATGACCTTGAACACATGGGAATCCTGCCTCAGGCTTCCAAATGCTAGAATTATAGGAGTGCACCACCACACCCAGTAAAGAATAATGTACATCTTGATGGTAACCTCAGGTGTCCAGAAGCATGGTGTGAAGTAGTCCCAAAGGCAAAATCTGCTTTAATCTTTTACCACAATTAGAGAGTTGCCCGCAGTTTTGCTGCCATATTCCTGCCAAGTAAAGGAGTGGGCATGGTGGAATTATTAAAAACTTACAGATGAACATTTGACCTTTGAATTGACATATCAAAGCAAGAGTAAAGAAGCTCTGACGAAGGCTCCCCTCAAACCCAGTTATGGTTGTAGATCAAAAAGAGGATTTTCCAGAGAAGGAAGTTAAATTAGAAACCAAAAGAATTGAAATTTCTCACCCACGAATCCAGGGCACTTAAAGTTTCTTACAGGAGATGAAGGTGTTTATCAATAGGGGCATTGCAGGTTGCCTCAAGCTCCTTCAGTTCTCTTTATCAGAGTGGGAGAGTTTTGGCTGGCCTCGTCCATCTCTGGGGCCAGGAATAGTCAGTCCTCCAATGCCATGAGGCAGGCACATCAACCACCTGACACTCGGAGCAGGCCCACATAGTAGTTTGGTATGATTGTGTGCCCAGGGTCCAGTTTTCTTGCATATAAAACAGAAACTCCTTGATTGAATTTGGGTTTTCCCTTAGACAACTTGGGGATATTTAAAGCATTGCTAATTGTTATAGCTTCTCCTTTCACCTTTATCTGGATCTCAGCTGTTAAACACAGAAAAGGCCCTGTCTGGTAATTGGGTCATATTTGAAAACACTGGGTCTTTCTAGGATGCTGTTATGGCTTGTGTCTAGATGTCCCCCAAAAACCTCATGTAGTCATGGGTGGGCTTTTTCAGAGGTGGCTGGATTTAGAGTATGTGATACTGGGCCTGAATCATGGTACAATGCTAGGATCAAGGACACTAGGACTCACCACTGTGAGTGCTACTTGCCCTAAGTAACCTGAATAAAATATAAGGGATAGAGAAAGTTGTGGTCATCCCTTGCTTTGTTACCTTCTGCGCACCGTGAACTATTTCTCCTCTGCGATGTCACCCTGCCTTGGAGCCAGCCGATCATGGACTGAAACCTTTACAAACTGTGAGTTAAATAAATCCTCCTTCCCATAACTTTGGGCAGCAGCTATTTTATCTCAACAACAAGAGGGGGCTAAACTCTGGTGAAATCCAGTGAGAGAGGTTCATATCCTCATGAAAGACAAATAGATATCTGAGGACAAGATACCAATTTTTTTCTTTAGAGGCCTCTTTAAATACCATAGTCCTTGGTCCTTTCCAGAGATAAAGAGCCATAAAAGCCTAAGCATAAGGAATTTCACACCATTTCCTTGCATTTTGCCAAAAAGATCTAATTGAAGAATAGTTTTATAAATTAGACTGCCATTCTGTATCCATCTATTGCTATTGCACAATTCATACTGGATCCAAACAGTCTTTCAATAGAAGATAAGTTGTTAAAGATAAAGCTGGAACCCCTGGGGCTCCAGTTAGCTACCTGTGTGACTATGAAAGAGAGAAAAGACTAGGTCTGGGGTCCTTTACAGGGCATCCACCACAGGATGTAGATCTATTGAATCCCTGGAGCATTTTCCATGAGACTTAATTATACTACCAGATGTCTGGTGAAGGAAGCAAAACCAGTGTCTTCTTATTTTTCCACTTAGAAATCTGCATACCTTGTTGCCCACTATGCATCCATCAGGGTCAAATTATTCCTAATATTTAAGGATACAGCCTAATGGTGAGGTCTCTGGGGTCTGCAGGGTATTTCCGTTGCACATTGGTCTGCTGACTCCTTAAAGAGAAGAGTGCAGGCCCTACCCTCAGGAAGAGATTAGAATGGAGTCCCTTAGCTATTTGAACCCCAGAGATCAGGGTAGAGCTCTCTGGGGGACCCTTAGATCAGGGTAAGCCCCACACACACACACACACACACACACACGTGGGGATTCACTTAGCCACTTGAGAAACAATACACTCTTAAGAAATTAGGGTGGAGTTCCCCATTCTGGGGCTTCCTTAGATTGTAGTCCACTGACTTACTAGAGAGAAAAGCAGAGCCCTTCTAGGAGACTCCTTGGCCACCTGAGAGATAATATGCCCTCCATTTTTCCCAATAATAAAACTTCAGTTCTTTAAGACAGTAGATAGCCTGGCGTGGTGGTGCATACGTGTAATCCTAGCACTTGAGAGGATCACTGTGAGTTCAAGGTCAGTTTGAGCTACATAGTGAGTTTAAGACCAGCTATATTGCGAGACCTTGTCTAAAAAAAAAAGGAGAGAGAGAGAGAGACAGTAGATAAAAACCCCTTTAAAAAAAAACCTGAAAAAAATCTTTAACTGTTCTAAGAACAAGGATGACTACTTTTGCATGCTCAGAGCCACTTGAGTTTTACTAGTTGTTCCTTTATTCTGCTCAAGTCATCAGGCGTATGTTTCTAAATTAACTGAATTTCTGTTAGAAGAAACAAGTAGAGAATCTAACCTGATTCAGAAGAGAAGAGGGCAGGAGGCCCATGTAAAAATCAGAGGCTTACCTCCTGTGAGGTATGAGAATGAGATTTCATGGTGACTATGAGGCCAGTTGAAAAAAAGAAGAAAAAGGCAAAAAAACATGGCAGAACCATGTAAACAACCCACATGTCCAATTAAAATGACCAGCAAACATGGCCAAATCTATGCAGCCAACCCACAGGATGAATCAGAATGACCAACCCATATGACAAACCAAAATGGCCAACCCATGTGACTAATTCACATGATGAACCAAATGACTGCCAGTCATGACAGAAAGCAATAAAGTAAGGCTCTGAGAAAGCAATTTACTAATAATACCCAGTCATAAAAGACTGTGAGGGGGAAAAGGAGATGAAGCTTTGAGCACAAAAAGGAATAAACTGGAGTAGGTAGCTGTTTAAGCAGTTGACCCGTTTACCAATAACTATTTTTCCCAAAAAATTAAGAAAGCTGAGCCAAGTATCACAGACAACAGAAACATGAGAACAGAAAGACATACTAAACTCTAGGTCACACACATGGAAACTAAACAATCTGTTCGACTGGGTTAATAAAAACTGTTTACTGGCAGCTCTTTACTGACTTGTACCCATAGTGACTGACCAAAAATAGAAAAGAGAAGAAAGAAGAGTGATGATAAAGTTGAGGTAGACCTGTAGGCCTCTTACCACCTGGGAAAAACACAGAGGCCATACACTGTCCCTCCCTATCCCAGATGGTGGAACACATTAAGAAACTGTTCCTGGCACCATGAAGAAGCTTCCTGAATTCTCCATCTTAAAGGAGAGAAAGGAGCAAAGAAACCTTCTTAGCTGAAGATTTTAAAGACAAAAAACAAACAAATGCCCAAAAGGTCCTTATCTCCAGGCTGGCTCACCACATATGTTACTGGGTTTTGGATGCTGAAGGTAGTTTCTAGGTTCTTTGTGTATTGGACAAAAAACTGGATAAAACCAAGTGCAAAAGGTAGTGAGCTTTTATATTTATTAAAGGTAAAAAAAAAAAAGTGCCCTGCAGAGCAAGTTTGGGCCAATTAAAATGAGGAAAAAATTACACTGTACAATGTAAGAGTGGATTACTGTACAAGAGAGAATATAGTAGCAAGAGATCTCAGTAGCATCTCCCCCTCTTCAGCTGGTGTCAAGTCTAAGGTAATCATACCCAAAACTGCTGGAGTTCTCATGAGAAGTCCACAAGTGAGGCTTTGAGAAGTGTTCTGAGCATGTGTTCTGGAATTCTGCAATTAACAGGTCACACCTATTTCCTCAGCCAGTCTGCCATACCCTAATCAGCCTCACTCCAGTCTCCACCTCTCATAGTGCTGAGATTATAGGCGTACATTACCATGCACAGTATTTTTTTATTTTAATTATTAGCAGGAAGTTTAAAGCAAGGTGCCTTCATACAGAGATCTAATTTTGAGGTCTAAGGTATAGCTCAGAGTTAGAGAACTTTCTTACCACGCATAAGGCCCTGGATTTGATCCTCAGTACCATATAGGAAAAAGAACAAAGAAATCCATATTTCCTATCTTAAGCAGTCAAAAATTTGTGGCAGCCTGGGATTTTATTCTCACATGAAAAACTTGGCCAGCCTATACTACAAAGAGGTTCAGCGTAGATTCTTATTTACCATAACCCCCACATATCCTTTGTCTCCTAGACACTTAAAGTCAAGTATCAGTCACCATTTGCCATCATTTCTGCAGTTTGTTTTTTATTATAATAACTATACTAAAATAAGAAAAATGAGATGAGTTTCTTTGTGGAAATTAAAAAGTACTTTTACACTCAGTATTCACAGAACTTATTTCTCTCATTTACTTCTCTGAACTGACTTCCTTGATTGCTAACTAGAAGTAGTACCTCTCCCTCTTCAGTAAGAAATATTACAGGGTTTTGTGGGGGAGGGGGTTTCTGTAGGTATTTGGAATTGAACCTAGAAGTGCAACATCCCTAGCCCTTTTTATTTTTTGGGCTAGGATTGCCCAGGCCAGCCTCAAATTTACTATCCTCCAACCTAAGCCTCCCAAGTACCTGGGATTGTAGGGTTATACCACAATCCCAGGGGAAACATTATAGGTTTTTGAGCCAAACAATGAAATAAGACAGCCACAGGATTTAAGGAAGGAAGAATATCCCAAAGATAATACAGAGTAGAGAGGAGAAAGAGGAGGTCTATGAATAGTTACTCTGATTTTCTAAGGATGTGGTCATAAGCTCTTCTAGAGTTATTAGTTAGGAGTCAGTGAGAAGGCTGAGAATGTAGCTCAGTGGTTGAATACTTGCAAAGCAAGTTTGATTTCTAACACCAAAAAAGAAAGAATTGAAGGGAGAAAGGGAGGAAAATTGAGTGAGAGCTATAGACACATTAGCCTCTGATCTCTATGGTAATCACTGTTGATTCCACTGTTCTTTCCTCTCAGTTGCTCTTTCTGTTGCCTTCTTTTTCACATGACCACTAATTGATGTTTAGAGACTCTGAAATGTAAAGGAATCTTTTCATTTATCTTATATCTTAATTTTCATCATTTCATAAGTTTAAATAACTTTATGTCCTGGTCTAGAAGTAATATTATATTATATATTTATGTAAATTTTGCCTGAATTTCTCAATAAATAAAACCCTGGTTCATGAGCATAATTTATTTTGGAAATATACTTGTAATCCAAAGCATTTGTTTATCAAAGAGAATTTCCCCATAAGAAATAATGGAAACTCAGGTAATTCATTCCACAACCCAAAAATATTCATATAAAAATGATTTTAAAACTGATATATAATTCAAAATAATAAAGGAAATGCAAAATATAAAGAAAAATAACCTGCACTTACCTTTGAAATCCTTTGTTATTGGTATGGGGAAGACAGAGGAGGTTATTGTTTAGGACAGTTCTGACTATCACCAATGGAATCACTCCTATCTACTGGCTCAGTGGAATACTTTCCTTGTACAACTTTAACAAAACTATCCAACTATACTTAGTTTTGCCTTCTTATGAGGATTTTGCAGAAAAGTGACATTACATTGTTGTTGAACACATTCATTGCTCATACTGCTATACCCTTGTTTGGTTGGTGCTTTTCTACAAAATTTTGCAGTTTCTCATATTTTACACTTCTCATTTGAAGTGAGAGTCCTCCACTATTTTCTCCTGCTCTACAGGCAAGATCTCCTCCATAACCTCTTGCTGTTTTGAGAGGTTCGCCCATAGTCCCACTTTGGGGGTAGGATATTGCATAGGCTCAGTTGTAATTATATGACATTTGACAACAAGTACTACTCCTATTGCAAGATATCACTCGTTTATCAAGTTTAAATTTATTTAAAATGTTTGCTTGTCGGGCCTAGGATTTAGCTTAGTGGCATAAGCGCCTGCCTTGCAAGTATATGGTCATGAGTTCAATCCCCGGTACAAAAAAAAAAAGTTTGCTTGTCTTACAGAACATTTGCAGAACAATTTAATTGAAATCCAAGATTGTACTTCTTTCTCAAATAGTTCTTTTAAAAATGAATAAGGGCAGGTGAATGCAGTTCTTACAGCATTAATATCTAAACCAGTGACTTTCATACTTTGGAATACATGAGAATCACCTACAGTTTTGTTTTGTTTTGTTTTGTTTTGTTGTTTGGTTGGTTGTTGGGTTTTTTTGGTTTTATTTTGTCTTTTTGAGACAGGGTTTCACTATGCAGTTCAGGCTGGCCTTGAACTCACTTTGTAGCTTGAGCCAACCTGGAACTCAAGGTTATTCTCCTGCCTCAGCCTCCCTAGTGCTGGGTTTACAGGCATGCACCGCCACACCCAGCTTTACAATTTTCTAAATCATTAGTCACTAGGCTTTGTTCAGAGTTAGGCTATAATAATTTGTATTTCTAATAAGATTCCAAATGATGCTGATTCTTCTAGCCCAGAAATCACACTGAGTACAACTCCACTAAAACTAGTAACAGTGGACATACTAGAATGGTATACTAGATGCCCAATAGATATTTGCTGATAGCTTCCGAAGAATTCTTTGGTTTGGTAAAGCTAAAGCTGAAGTCTATCATCATTCATTTGTATCTTTTTCTTATTGATGTCCTTCTGCTTTGACTCTTTGAATATTAAACTAGAAGCGACTGAGAGAACATGAAGCATGCACTTTGGAAGGCAGAGTTGGCAATTAAATCTCTTTTCGAAATAAAATACGTGGTTTCAGGTGCTTTACATTTTCAAAATATAAATTCAGAAAATATAACTGATGCCTCTAAATTCAGAGTTAAAATGACAAGCCCATTTACAGTTGTTTTGAATTATTACGCACACATAGTCATTATGTTTCAGATTATTGAGTGAGTCATCTTCAAGAAAATGAGTGAATGCATTGTATGATTTTGGACAAATTAGCAATTTCTAACTCAATGGAGTATTTGTAGACTCAAAGCAAAGGCTTTTGTTTTGAGTTAAATTTGAAATGCTAAAACTCTTATCTTGAGACTTGTGCTTAAGGTTAAAAGTTTGTTGGTCAACTGAAAACCCTTCCCTTTTTTTAATAACCCAACCATATCCCATATTTTCTTTAAGCATTGAAAATAAAACCAACCTTTTTATCCACGGAAGTGCTATGTTTCAAAGCCGGGTATTCAAAATGAACTTTAGGACGATTAGCTGCTCCAATAAGGAGCTGATTTTACATTCTCTTCAAAGACTCACTTGATTTTTTTAAAAGACTGGAAAATTAATAATTTTCAGGACATTTGAAATAACTTCAATAATGATCTCGTGCCAAGAAAATGGGGTCTGAGGATTTAGCTCAGGGAAAGAGTGCTATATGTTACTTTTTTCCCAGAATGTTTATTTTGGAAATGTTTGTTTTCTAGGTATAAATGTCTTGTGTAGGATTTTTTTCTTAAATCAGACAATTCAGAAAGTTACAAAGATGAAATCACCTGTCCTACTCTAAGAAAGCCATTCTTAGCAATTTAGATAAGTATCTTTCCTTTTGGTGTGTATGTTTGTACAGGAAGAGCAGAATGAGAAACTGAGACAGAAAAAAGCATATAAGCCAGAATGTACCAACAGATGGTTGCTGTGGTTTTGTTTCTCAAAAATGCTGTTTTGTGACCTGCCCTTTCATAGTTTAGTTATCATGGATATCTTTCCATGTGAGTAAATAAAGCACAGAGTTGGTTTTTTTATGGTTGGTGCTAAGGATTGACCCCAGGGCCTTGTACACACCTGGGTGAGCTCTCTGCCACTGACCTACATCCCCAGGCCTTAAATCTTGGTGTATGCTCATTAATTTGTGTTTGTTTGCTTGTTTGTTTTGAGGTAATGGAACTGAATTCTGCAGGCATTCTACCAGTGAGCTATACTCTCAGCCTTTTTTTTTTTTTTTTTTGGCAGTGTCCTACTATGTAGCCCAGGCTGGCTTTGAATTGGCAATCCTCCTGACTCAGCCTCCCAAGTTGCTAGAAATATAGGCATCCACCACCATCCCTGGTAGATCGTGGTGTTTTGTTTTGTTCTGTTCTGTTTTGTTTTGTTTTGTTTTTTGGTATTGGGGATTGAACTCATGACTTTGTGCTTACCAGGCAGGTGCTTGTGCCACTAAGCTAAATCCCTGGCCAAATCATGGTTTTTTAATGGCTACCCTTAGAATATAATTTATTAATTTCACTTTAAGAACCTCATATACAGACTTTCTTTAAATTGAGACTTCCTCAAACTAACTCCTTTAAAGATGGTGTTCTTTGCTGATTAGTGTTACATATAAAGTCTATTTTAATCCTAGCTATTCACTTTACTTTGTTCTTTTGGCTACAATTTAGTATTTACATACTTTTGAATCCTTTCTCTCTAATGGATTGGGTGAGCTGCCTGTCTAGACATTAGATCTTTATAATGAAGCTTCTGTGGAGATAAATATTACATATATGCAGAGGCATGTTGTAAGATTGTCAGTAAAAAGAAATTGAAGGCAAAGGTGCAGTGAAAGCTTAAGGAAGACTGTTTCCTAATAATAGATAATGCTGATGAGAAAAACTCTTGTGCCCAGTAGGGTTGTGAATGGCTTATACTTAGACTAAACATATAAAGCAAATAGAGAAATTTTAACATCATTTTTTAAATGATGAGCTTTGAGAACAGATTGTGTACTTATCTTTAGGAATAAGCAGAGATAAGAAATGACTTGTGATCTACCTCAGTCCTAAGATTCCTGGATCCAATTCACTTGAAACTTGAAGTAGCATTCCAAATTTAGGCAATAAATTAACTTTCTTAGAATACTTATCTCAGTCACTGTTGCCTCTCAGGTTTTAAAATTGTATTGTTTGGGCAATTAGAAAGGACATTTCTGGGCGAGGGATATAACTCAGTGGCACAACACCTGCCTGGCAAGTGCAAAGTCTTGAGTTCGATTCCCAGTACCAAAAAAAAAGGACATTTCTTTCAATAAGTTGTTTAATTTTTAATCTAGCTAATCTTGACATTCTTGTTCTAGTCATTTATTCCTAACTTCTAGAGACTAAGAAAACATTAAAAATGGTGTTATTTTCAATATAGGGTAATACATAAAAACTGATCGATATGATAAATTAGATTATTTGTTTTTGTTAATCTTTTCCTTAGCTGAGGAATATGAACTAAATTTCAAATGGGGGAGGAAGGATTAGATTTTTCTTTGTACTTATGGTGTGTACATTCCTAACTCCTTAACATAGAAACTTAAAGTCCATCATTTCAGAATTTTTTTCTTTAAAGATTTCACCTTATCCTTCAAAGTAAGATACAGTGTTGAGTTGCATCATGATTCCTGATCTCCTCAAAAAAGATCTCCTTTAATAAAAATTTATTAACTATTGTAGATACTATTAGAGACCTGTGATCAAATTCAAAGAAATGTCATGGTGCTATTTTGCTAAGAAACTTAAATTTAAATTAATCTGAGATGTGCCTGGTATTCAAGCATAATGCAGTGTGAGATAGTTGGATCTTTTCCCGTGAGTCTTGGGGTCTGTTATTGATATTATAAATAAATAATATCAAGAAACAACTAGAGGGACTGGAGATTTAGCTCAGCGGCATAAGCGCCCGCCTTGTAAGCACGGGGTCGTGAGTTCAATCACCGGTACCAAACAAAAGAGACAACTAGAACCAGGGGTTTAGCTTTGTGATACAGCACTTGCCTAAAAAATATGAGACCTGGGCCGGGGTTTAGCTCAATGGCGTAAGTGCCTGCTTGGCAAATGCAAGGTCATGAGTTCAATCTCCAGCACCCAAAAAAAGAAAGAAATATGAGACCCTGGGTTGGAATTCCAGCACCGCAAAAAAATATGTAAATAAAAAGATAACTAATGTTTATACTGAATATTACTTGCAAAAAACTTGCTGCCCACTCCTAATGTGGCCTGATATCTTCTATTACAAATAATATATATGAAGATTATTTTTTTCCTTTTATCAGCTTTGAAATGGCCAATCAGTTACCACTGGTTGTTATAAGACCTATAGATAAATTGTCAGAACTACAGTTCAGTGTTTTCCATGCCATTTGTACTTGAACCTGGCCAGAAATTCTGAGAGCCTTGACAAAGGATGAAAAAAAAAAAAGCTTCTTAACATACTCAGAAATCTGAACAATTAACTCAAAACCTACCAAGGCATGTCCAAGTTTTAGCATACAGTAGTATCTGAGATCATAAATACTAGTTTACCTACATCAAGTTGTCACTTTTGGGAGTGTTTCTACAGTTAGAAGAGTCAGTGCTGCCTCTATTTCATGTATAGTTCCTATTACCCATAGCTCTGTGTGTTTAACACTTCTTCCTCCATTCCACCTGACTAGGTCTAGAATTTAGTCCTTTTAAATATTAGTTCCTCTTAGCTTCTCATAAGTGAATTTGGTCTCGAATGCTCCATTCTTCCTGGAACATAAAGTTAGCAAAGTACATTTGGCATCTAAATAAAAGGCATTACCTTCTTGTTATGTTAGCTTTTATTAAAAACAAGTTTTAATGTAGCCACTTCTGCTGTTTGCACTTCCCTAACTGGGAGTATAAAAATAGACAGAGAGAGGCTGGGGATATAGCTCAGTGGCACAAGCGTCTGCCTGGCAAAGTGCAAGTTCCTAAGTTCGATTCCTAGTATAAAAAAAGAGAAAAGAAAGAAAGCAAGAAAGAAAAAAAAAAGAAAGAAAGAACACAGAGATAGCCATTGGAGTCTTATCTCTGCCTTGCTAAATGGGTCATTTGAACTATGTAATTATGCCTATTTTTTTCTTTGTCCACCTGGGAATACTAACAGATAAGAGAAAGGAGGCTCCAACAAGACCAGCTTAAAGAACTCCAAATAGAAATCTGTACCAAATATCTTGAGTCAGTTGATGGATTAGAACTGTGTTCTCTTATAAGATGAAGCTCAGGAGTTATTTTATATAGAAGAAATTGCCTCCAGAGCACATTTTCGTAGTTTCAAAGCATCTGTTTTCTTACTGTTATTGTTATTAAGAATAATAATAGTAGACTGTACATTTCATGAAGGCAAAGATCATGTCTCTTCTACTGTTAATTCCTCACCTATTGCAGTGTTATTGTAATATACACAGTATATGTATAGGAAATATTTCACATGAAGGTTTTCTGAAGCCATTTTACTTTATTTTTAAGGCTTACTATTGTTTTGAACTTCTTAAGAAAATTTCTAGGGCTGGGGATTTAGCTCAGCGGGATATGTGCCTGCATGGCAAGCGAGCGTGAAGTCGTGAGTTTGATCCCCAGTACCAAAAAAGAAAGAAAGAAAGAAAATTTCCAGACATACCAAAGTAAAAAGTATGTTCTTATGAACTCATTACTTAGGTTTAATAACCATCAGCATTTTGCCTGGCTTCTTTCATCTATCCCCTCCTCCCTCCACCCGCTCCCCACTGGAACATTTTAAATTAAAACACAGATATAATATCATTTCATTAGAAATATTTAGGTAAAATATTAACCATTGTGCTATTGTCATACTTAACAGTAAATCCCTAATTTCATCTAAAGCCCTAACTGTATTCAAATTTTCTGAAAATAC